>VNWY01000502.1:0-40485 GCA_009869845.1 Pseudachorutes palmiensis | reverse complement strand
AGGAAAGGTCAGGGAAATCGAATTGACGAGACAAACAACCGTGGAAACATTTCCAGCTGCAGTTCTCAATATCAATATCAAATCAGAACCCCAATAATCTTAAAAGTTGACAAATGTGGAGTCAAATGCCGTCCGTTTTATTGCACGGCGTCTTAACCTTCTCATCAACCTGGCCTTCCCGACGCTTTGGATGTCATAAGATTGAGGATCCTTTGAATAATCAGGGGTTCTTAATTTTATTTCTTTGACAAGAGGCCAAGGGCCCTGTCTCACTTAACACGTCCCTTAAAGTACTCCCTTGTCTACACAGACAGTTTAGATCTGACAGGAGCCAAAGGGACAAAAAAGGCCCTCAAGGTCACAATCATTTCAATCCCTTTATCTTTATAAATCCTTACAAAAAACAATGTTCCCTCTGGCCATCAAAATTATTTGGTCACGGAAGAGTAAAAGGAACAAATTCATCATAAACTTTTGCTACTTTGACGCCGCATGAAAATCCTTCAAGAATCCCAGTGGCTCAAACAGAGCGAGCAGAGTTCAGGTATTGGATTTGTGTTGAAGGCGTTTGAAAATAGATCCTAATAAATTGGCCTCCTATTTACTTTTCGTTTAAAATTCCTGTGTTGTTTGGGTCTAAACAAAGTTTGTAAGATCCCAAGGTATATAGAGAGAGATCCCAAGATCCAGTTTATTTTGTGTGAATAATTACGACCTTGTTAACTGCGTGTGGGTTGGATTGTAAGACTGAGGTATACCTTGTGGTTATTACTTTGTTTCACTCAGCAATCAATTCTTCTTCTTCTTCCAAATTCCTGACTTCATTATCCCTCAAGTGGTGAAGTCCCTCAAGGTGGGCCATAAAAGGACTCTCCCTCCCCATAAAACCAATACTCGTAAAAATCTGTTTTAGAAATCTCGTCTGCTGGAATAAAAATGGATGATGGTCTGAACGTGCCTTCTCTCCAGCAGGAATGAGCCAAGAATGCTAATCCAAGCAAAATCCTGAGGGATTGGATAAATCAAATAAATCTCCATGAGTGAAAGTATAATTTAATCCCACATTACGACGAGTGCAGACAGAGTGGTGTCCCTTCTAAGGACACACCCAGTCACTCAATCAATTCAATCAAGTGGGTGGGAGTTATTTCGGGATCGAATCTAAATAGCAAATGCACTTTCCACAAATGCATCCAAAGATCAAGTGGGAGGAGACAGTGTGGCTCAAATCCAAATTAGCCTCATTCCAGTCTCCTCAGGAAATGCACCGAAACCAAACAAATTCCAAACAGTCTTTAACTCACATTGGGAAAGATTCCGGAGACTAATGGAACGGAGAAACCAGGATTCTTTTCTTTCAGGTCTCCAAAGCCAAAGGTCTGATCTGGGAGCAGGAGATCCAAACACCCAATCACTGCAAGGTGGAAGTCGTTCCAAGTTCCCATCAGAGAGACTCTTTTGCCAGGGTCGGGTGACAACTGGCTTCGTCCCGTGCCTGAGGCTCATGTCGCAATGGCCACCATGACCAAGTCCGCTCTTTTCATGTGGACATAAATCAAGGTTGTAACTGCGATAAGAGGAACTCGGTCCTTCCGGGCGTTTGTCCCCATTTCGTCGTCCCTGCCCATTTGAGGGTCCACACTTGACACTGCCGCTGTTATTGTTGCTTGCATAATGGCGGAGGTGATTTATGAGTTTTTTAATTGGACGAGGGGGTAATGAAGACTGGGACTGAGGCCCAAGGCCTCCGGAATGAGCCGACGGCAGTGGCATTAAGGCAGTTCCACTCCCTTGTATGGTGTTCCTTATTCTCACGACCTCAAAAGGTCAACTGAGTCACCCACCACTAGTGCATTATTCACTTTCTAGTTTTCCAAGAATGTGGATGAGCTCATGGGTGTTGATTGTATGGGGATGAAGGTGTGAAGTCCATTACAAAGGCTCTAAACCAACAACTCCACTTGATCAAGCACAGAGATAAAATCCTGTTTACTCAAAGTCCGACTTTTTCTGATGAATCACTTCCTCCTTGAGAGCAAATCCGGACTGGAGCAGGGCACTGCTCAACTGGAAATGAAGGCAGAGACCAAATGAAGCAAAGGAAAGGGAGTCTGGTCTGTATAAACAAAACAGAAAACCAGGCGGCCCGGAACTGTTTACAAAAAACATCCGAAACTTCATTCACAGGGCGTGTGAGATTTTAAAGGCTGAAACAGCGGTAGCTACACTTCTCAAGTCCACCTTCAAGGCCTTCAAGTCCTTCAAGGGTCTCAGAACTCTTGTCAAATGTCAACTTGTGACTGTTGGGGTGGGTTCGTGACAAAGAATACTGATCAGAGTATCAATCTCCTTTAAAAAAGGACCACAAAAACTCAGTCTTTTAGATTCCAATCTCCAGACCACAAATGTTGACAAGAGTAGGAAGGAGTCTTCTTGGTGCCCTTAGACAAGGAAATGCTTTAATCGTAAATAACTCTGCACAATCGCTTCTTCAGGGAGACTTGCTCCTTTTGTTCCAGCGTCTTTAGTTCATACTTTCCAGTGGACTATCGGAGTGAGAGTAAAGCGAGGAATGAAGTTGGATTGGATGGAGATGAAGGGAGTCTTGCGGGCCTACGCCCACATTCAAATTCACCATCTTCATCAAAGGAGAATTCTCCTCATCATCATAAAAACAAGAAGAAATCAAGCCCTTTTACTTTCATCAAACTACCTGTGAAAAACAAAAAGGAGGAGACGAGGAAGACTGGAAGACAGGGAAAGTGACGCCTTCCAAATTACCCAATAACACACACATCATAATTAAAAATATTAAATCTTAAATCCAACAGAATCTTTAATTACTCCCTTGGAATTGTGGACTACTAGATGGCAATTTCTTCTTTACCCGGCACTCCTTGCATGTTAATTGGCAATGAGTGAATTAAGTTGAGAGCACGAAGAGACCTACAGAGACGAGGGAATGAAGATTAAGAGCAAAGTAGCCCATTATCTCCCTGGATGAAATGGAACAACACATAAGGCTCTTTTCATTACCTTCTCTGGTTCTGCCAAAGCTGGAAAACGCCCTAGAAAATCCATATTTGTAGTCACAGGATGAGCAAGAAAACAACAACAATGAACAGCCCTTCAGCCCCCCGCAAGTGCCAAAGTGTGGGGGTGGAGATACTCTATAGTATTCCTAGTTACACAGGAATTACAGCATTAGAAAGAACTCTGCCGATAATCTTCCCGCATGGGGTCAAGTCCGTATTTGTCCAATGACCATTGTGTCTCGTGTCAGTAGGGGGTTGACCCACAGTGTCAACTTCCATCACTTTTACATCGAAGAGATTCACCATAAGATTAAAAACCAACCAATCATCTCCCTGGGAATCTTACCAAGACAAAAGATTCCGAAGAATTGATCAACCCACGCACATACACATTACCGCTCATTCAAAATTTTATTAAAATCCTCATTTGGAATTCAATTGACAAGAGGAGGAGAAACGCCGATCGAAAAACTTTAAAGCTTCGTTCACTCTACAAAATTAATCAAAGTTCCATGAATCCAATATAATGTTGATGAAACGAGAATTATTTCCGCACTCTGTGTGTGTCAAAGGTCATCTACTTTAGATTCAAGCTCAAAGTTCAAGTTACAAAAGCGATCGTAGTAATCCTGAGTATGACACATCTTCTCCTTATTCTCACCACATCCTGAACTGGCTGAACCACAAAGTTTATTTTTGCAATTCAAATTACAGCAGAGTCCATTTCTACAATTGCAAATTGCAACCAAACCCCTTTGTCAAAAAACCCGACAGAAATAAAGTCGATTTCACTTTTTTCCACTCCTTTCCTCATCATAATTTATGGCATTTCATTGATGCGTATTTATTACAAGAGAGGAAAGTCTTTCGTCACTCATCACCGAATGGATGACAATGCAGGAATAAACAAATGAGGACATCCAAAGTAGGCCAATCTTCTCACTTTTCAATCCAAATTAAAACCAACCTAGGTTTCTAAGAAATTTATAAAATTCCAAGAGTTGTAGAGAGATGAATCCAATGGGTATTTTATTTAGTGAATCTTTTACTTTCCCGGTGTGACAGAGGATGAATTACGATAATGTTTGGGGGGTGTATTCCAGGGTTAGGATTTTATGGGCATGGCTGACACAATGACAATATTCCCAAAATGTCTTTTGGCCATATACGTCCATCCACACCTCAGTTCTAACATGCCTTTTCATTATCCTCACAGTACCACAAATCCTCCTAAACTGTGGAAAGGTGAGGATAAAACAACTACAACTCACTCAAGGCTCCTTTTCATAATATTGAGTGTCATTAATTCCATAAAATGCAAAAGCAAGAGGCCAAATGTGGGACCGTGTAAGTCGATTAGTATACCAAGGATTAAATCCAATGACAAATTGAACTCCCTCCAAGGGGGGAGACACAATGACAAATCACCAAAGGTCAAGTCAGATGAAATGCACGAGTGCACTCTGACCTTGGATCTCATCTTACATTCTAATCTAACTGGATTCAGATCCACTGCACTCATCTTCTCATCTTCCTTCCTCATTGGCAACATGCCCTCAAAACTTCATCTCTTCATCTCCAATGACACTTGAATTTAACAACCAGCCAATCACCGTCCCCCATTGTTCAAACGTAAAAGGAATATAAACTCCCGTTGTCTTTACGGTGACTTGTTGATTTCCCTCTGCAATTTGAGCACAAGTAGAACGTGCTCTGCCCCTTGTAAGTAATTTTTTGCAGTGGGTGCAGATGGAATGGAGATGGGATGAAATACGTCTCAAGACGTGTTCATAAATAACAATATTTTCAGTCCTTGTTGCAATTCCATTTGTGAAATTCATGAGGGAAACAGTGGGAAGTGACATTGAAGGAATCGCTGATTTCTTGGATACTCCACACTCTCTACGCACTCCATCCAGTCTATAGAGTCACACAAATAAAAATCGGATATTAAACTCCCCATAAATCTGCAGACTAACATCATCTAGTTTGGAACATGAAGCCCCAGAATCCCACGGTGATTTCCCCACACTAATCATAACCATTTCATTTTACAGTTATTGCTTCATGTCACTTCAGTTGCATAAATTTTGGCACTCCTGACCTTATGGAAACCATAAAGTCTCCAGCAGAATTCTCTTCTGAAGCATCAGAGCTGAAGCTGAAACCTCAGCCTTTGATAAAAAGGAAACCACGCCGCCCTGCAGGGGGAAATCCTTGGGAGATTATTAATTTTTAGGAGTCCAATTTTACACCCATTGCAATTAAATCTTGATGGATTTATCATATCGCTCCATTCCAATTTCTACACTTCAATCATCACCACAAGCTAAAGTTACAGGCTTCAGCAATAAACTTTTTTTAACGACAGAGCATGCCACGTCAGCAAGAGTCGTACGATCCATGCACAAATTAAATTAGCAAAGTAGACTGCCTAGCGCCATTATTCGCACGTTGCTCCTTCAATGCATGGGGAACAAGGGAAGCTAAAGACGAGCTAAATGGCGTCTGTTTGCGCAAAAATTATTCTCATAAGCACACCTTGTCAAGGACTCCAAATAAACTATGGGAATCTGACTCTGGCGTAACAGGATTCGCAAAAAGCGTCAAATAACTACACATGTTCTTTCCTCATTGTTCCGATTCTGAGTGAATGGATGAATTGCAAATATGAAATCCAGGAACCGGATGTTTATTCCTTTGAGACACACCCAGAGTATGCAAACTTATGTCAATTCATCAGCTAAACTTTAACGCCGTTTCAAAGAATAAAGGAATTTGAACGAGGCCATTCTTTCAGTCGAAAAGATTTGCAACGTTTATAATAACGTAATATCTACAACGACCAAAGAGGCAAGGTCATTTCCGTCCCTTGACATGCAAAGTTAACATGTGCCCTTATATCCCTTTCCTATAAATGTATGGGTAGAATTAGAGCTATTATTCAAGGCGCAGTGAAAAGGAAATGAATGAAATTGGATCCCTTGTGTAAAGGACCCTTCATCTTCCATCTTTGGATCTGGCGATTGGACCCTTCTGAAACATGGTTTCCTTTCCAGTGCATGAGAAAAGCTGATGGCCGTGTGTGTGTGTGTGCCATGAAGGTTTATGAAGGGGACCCTTGAATAAGCCCTGCTGCCTGGGACAACTGATGAAGGTCTGAATGTCTCTCTGGCCACACATGTTCTTGAACATCTTTCCCTTTGGAATATCCATTGTTGACACGATGCTTCTAAAATATCATCCAAGTTAGTCGCCGTGAATCTTCCAGTAGTCCTGCTCAAATAATCGAAAGATAAATACAGTCAAGTACAAAGTTAAGAGCCGCGAGTGTCCTTCGTATTTATAACTTATGGACTGGAAACATCTCTCTACCAAAAACGCAAGGAGTTAATCTCTGCCTGATAAATCCTGGATTAATCATAACTCTCTTCTGGTCTCTGCCCGAGTAACGTTACTAAACTGCAGCAGTTCAGCACCAGTTGCCAACCGTATTTTTCCCTGACAAAGAGTAAACGGCGTCCAAGTATTGAAATATTTGCATAAACTGCGCTCATCACTTGAGGAAGAAGGCCAATGTCCCAATCCTTTTGTTATTTTCCTAGAAGCCTCTTCAATTGATGACGATAACAATTCTCTATCAATTGTACTAATTGAAGGATACGAAGGAACAATGGGTGACTGTAAGTTTATCGATCCTTGAGGAGGGTACTCTCCCTTCTTCCTTCCTAGGAAGATTGCATGAGCTAATCCCTTAGCACCATGACATGACCATAGCACCGAGATTCTAAAAGTGACCACACCCATCATAAATAACCGGAAAAGAGTAAGCTACCACCGTAGAAAGATGTCCATAATAATCTTCGCATGTGAACCTTCTGTCAGGGACGCACTAATCCCCACGAAGTACCCTACTGGTCGTTTATTCCAATTTCCCATGGTTTCCATATCTGTCACGGCAAGAGAGTAATTGCATTTGACCTCATGGGGTCACGGTGTATCCCTTACAAGGGTACATTCTTCATCTCATTCAAAAGGACCTGAAGAAAGACAAGGAGAGGAATGGAATTTTGATGAGTTTACTTACCACTGCAGATTTTTCGCATAGCCTCAAGGATCTGGGTTGAAGATGAGTTGTGTTAATTATGACCCGAGTGTTCAAAGTACAGTAATTAAGGCAATGTCCTCAGTAGAGAGTTTAATTGACTACAAGACCAGCCAGGAGGTTCATAAAACCAGGACACAGTGCAGTGCAGTGGAGACCAGGGGGTTTGTAACACTAATTCACATGCCCAGAGAACCGATGTTGTTTTGTATCTGACCTGAGGTCAGTGTTGACCTTTGTGTTGTTTTGGAATGTAATTGTCCTGACAAGGTCATGGGAGTGAGTGTAGTTTTGATCCACACTCGAATCCTGCTGGATGGCCACTGCAGACCAGAAACAAAAAAAAACCTCAAGGGGGAGAGGGAGGAAACACGCAACGAACCACACACGGGGAAACACAACTTATAACCATTTATATTCGGTATATGTTAAATTACGAATGAAAACTATGGCCAAGGGTCATGGTGGACACTCCATTGACCTCAACATGACCACCATGACCTCAATAGGGATGGTCAACTGAGCGATAAAAGTCAGTGAGTAAAAGTGGAGAGAGAAAGCGTGCCTACTCCTCCCCTTTCTCTCGTCCTAGTTTCCTAATTTCCTCAATTTCTGGTCATTTGGTTAGTTGACATGGACAATGGACATGGACATGGGGTGTGAGGATGTCAACTAGCTCCCTGTAGTGCTAATTGGAGGACAATCAGTCCCATTCAGAATAGTCCTTGAGCCAAGGAGAGCTTCTTCTGTCAGAGTCATTCTAAGTCTCGGCCTCTGCTCTTGACTTAATTGACTGAATAATTGATCAGGCAAACAAATCGTGGATATTCTTATTCCGCTATTCTCAACCAATGACTGCAGAGGAGGTGAAGATTAACTTCATTAGCATTTAGTCTTAGGGTGTAAATTAACTAAAGGAATTCTGCTCTTTAAAGACGTCCAAAAAACTAACAGAAAATCCTCATTCTTCAAACCACCATTTACAATAGTTCACATTGTAGTGCCTCTCAAGGTCACCCGTTGACCTTTTTCCCATGACTTGAGTTTCCAAATCCTTTGGTCCACACGCAATTTGAGTGTAGATAAGATTTGATCTGGATTGTGTAATACCCGGGTGACATTCCAACCCCACTCTCACTTCTCACGCAATCCAAAAAGTGGCTAATGTGATTAAAAAGATCATTCGGAGAGAAGGATTCCGGAAGTAGGGAAGTAGGGACCCCTGAATGGAAATGGGTTAATTAATTAAGGTACTTACCTCCATGAGAGTCCTTGTGTTGCCATATTACTGGCAACACATTCCCCCACTTTCACTCCACCTCGACCTTTGATTCCCATCTAAAAGGGTCAAGTTCAATTAAAGTTGTAAATTGGGATATTCTGTCTAAGTGGGAGGTGAAAGCCCAGAGGAGTCCTTAAGTGGAAGGAAATTGTAATTGAACTGACACGGTTTTCCCCTTCCCTGGATTGTCCAGTTCCCCTTGAATTCCCTTGAATTCCAGCAAAAGAGACAAGGACTGGACGCAGTCGCTCCCTCAATGCCCGCTTTCTCTAGTCCACAGGATACCCGGTCTAACCCTGTTCTGGAGGTGAAAGTATCGATTCGAACTCTTACTTCGGGGGAATTCGGATGACAAAGGCTCAATGACCTCTGCCACCGACGGCTAAAGACTCACTCCGCCGTCATACGGGCAAAGGAGAAAGTAAAATCCACTTTCACAGTTTCAAAGGCAGTCGCTACGAATCGCTTTCTCCACTTTCAACCAATGGGGAATTCAGACAGAAGGAATTCATCACTGGCGGACTAACTGCCGACTTTTCTCATTCTTATCACAAGCACAAGAATTACTTGCAAATGGTTTTAATTACATTCATTGTGGTCTCTTTTGTTGTGAATTGTTAATTTAATTCATTTATTTGATTAATTTGAATTAATTGACTTTACATCGTCTCATTGTGCCCCACACAAAGGAATGGCGACATTTCCTAGTGGGAGTTTCTGAATTTCTCATTTTTCTTTGTCTCTTTCTCCTCCCTCTTTCGTTTCTCCATCGTTTGGCCATCGTCCAGGAGTTGCATTGGAGAGGGAGTTGGTTTGACCTTTGACCTCCAGGTGGCGCCCATAACACAAATACAAAACAACAACCAACATTACAGCACCATACCTGACTCAATAAATTCTTCTAATGCAACTTTTTATAAATAAAAGTTACCGTCGCTTTAGCTAACCATTGAATTTTGTGTTCAAATTTTAAAGAGTGTCCCTTGAGGAAATTGAAATTCCTGAACAGTGTGGCCTCAAGGGAACTTCTGCTGCCAGCAGACCATTCGGATTTTGCTACTAAACTTCTGGTTCCCATTAGGAATGGGAATGGCGTCGTTCCAAACATTTCCCTAAACAAGGTGGAGGGGGTCCATTTCCCCTCCAATTCCTTTGTAGTTAGATTTTTGTCTAAATTGTGGCGACCATGGCCCAGCCTGTCAACCCGCCGGCTGTCCCTGCCCCTGAGCTCAAGGGTTCATTGAACCTGACAGGTCGTGAGATGCAAGAGTTCTTGGACATTGTGGCCGAAACGAAGATTGAGAAACTCCAAGTTGACTTGAAAGGTGGTGAAATTGATCCCCAGAAGCAAAAGAAAAAGCCCCACCACCGCCACCACAGTAAGAAGAATGCCGGATTCGTGTCCCTCAATTGGCTTCTTGATGAGGACCCTGAACCTGAAGAAGAGTGAGGTCAAAGGGCTATACAAAAGATATAAAATCAATCGTCTTTGAATCTCACCATAGGCCACTTCGCTGTTGCAAGTTCTGCGGTGCTTCGAGAAGATTCCCTTACAGGACAAAGTCAGCCGTCGCTGCCATTCGGTAATCAAGACAATCGTCCAACTTAATAATAGAATGGAGTAAATAGATACATTGTGGCTTTCACAACCAGATCTTGGGATGTTCATTATTGCAAGACTGCTGGTGAGTTGCTGGGTCTGATGACCAAGGTCACCTCAGTTGCAGAAGAAGTCATCCAAGGAATCAATGCGATCCATGTCAAACTGGCATTTCTGGACGACCCTGACCCTGATGTGCAGAAAATGAGCATCGTTGGTGCGTACTTGTGGCTAATTACCTACGGGATGACCTACATCTCAATCGCCCAGTCACACAGTAACCAAGAAATCAACATTGCGAATGTTGACCTAACTGAGATTCAATTCCATCCGAATCCCCGGATCAACATGCGCCTTGTGGAGACACACCATGCTTACGAAGAGATGGCTGAAGTCATACAAGAATGGATTCCAATTTCAATCGATTTCCTCAAACAAGCTAAAGATATCCGTGGGAATGCTGCTGAGTTTGCAAAAGAGCTTCACCGCCGGTACCGTTTCCGGAAGAGCCCTTTCAAGGACTGTCCTGAAGTGAAGCCCCCACCAGCTCCGTTGGCAGTGGACAAAGTCCCTGGCCCAAGTCGAGTCCGTCGTGGCGTTCCTGTTGCCGAGCGCGGTGTCCACAACCAAAGTTTGCGAGTCCAGTGGTCTCCTGTTGTGATTTTGGTCCAGGCCACTCCGATCTCGAGATGGGAAGTATTCAGCACCCTCGAGATTAAAGAAAAGGTTGAGCTCATTGCTCTGTTCATTCGAGAACCACTCAAGCTAATCCAGAATTCGGTCTCATCCTACAAGAAAGTGGTCGAGTCCATTGTCATTCCACAACCGGGATCAGAACGACCTTCGTCCATTATCGAACTCATGTGTGGACTCGTTAAATTCACAACATCCAGGAAATGCCGAAAGTTGAAACCCAAAGGGAGTGAACTGGAGGATCTGGGAGTTGCTACTGGGAAGCTTTGGACGACTGTGGCCACATTGTACGACTCCACTCTCCGTCTGTCCAAGCTGGTCGTAGAGACTCGTGACATTGTTCGTTCCTGTTACATTTACTCTGACAATTTCTACAACTGGGACTTGAAGAGCTTCGATCCAAACCCAGTTGCTGAGTCTCCGGCACAGCAGGAGCGGATGAAGAAGTTTGTCCGGGAAGTGGTAGGGACGAAGGACGTTGTGGACGTTGCAAAGTTCTTTTCCATTGCTGACTTTACAACTAGCAACTACCAGGTGGTGCTTCAGCAACATCCGGTGACAACGCAAGGCATGGCACTGAAACTCGAGTCTTGGGATGACACAAATAATGAGGTCAATCATAAACTACAGAAGCACAAGCACCACCTAACTGACTCTCTCTCTTTCCAGCCCTGGGGATTGGTTGATGGTACCGTTGACAAGCGGAAGACCAACACCTCTGGAGCCAAGAAAGCAAGAAGTCGAAATTTCGTGTTGTCTTACAAATACAGTGCGTAACTCGTGTCAATTGATTGGTTGATTCACTCGGCTCAATGGCTCAATTACCTTTTAGACTCATTAGACTTTGGTTTCCAATTAACAGTGAATTCTCAACAACGTTTAATCATAACTTTTGACATTTTCTTTTATAATATTTTTCTGTTAGACTAATTAGCCCGCATGGTGCTCTTAACGGGGATTTCTTTTTGGCAAATTACCCTCTCCTTCTGATTGCAAGAAAAAGTTCTTTTGTATTTTGACTTTCCCTGAAATCCTTTCACTCTCGGTCTCCTATTGATCATTTTATTTTGCATAGAAAAGCACAAGTCCCTCAACGTGTTTTAGTTTAATGAGCCAAAGCCTTCGTTAACGTCTTACAACTTCTTCCTTCCAAGTTCCCAAAATCAAGGGAGACTTTTGTCTATAAGAGCGAGAAACGGCGCTTCTAGAAACACTACGTTGTGAGCATTTGGCTCTAATAAGAGTGGCATTTATGGCCACAATCACAATCCAACCTTTGACCTTTAGTCAACAAACACCACAGGATCGGATTCCCTTTCCATTTTACAAAGTTGAGCAAAGCATTTCCAAAATAACCTAACAAATGAGCAGTAGCTTTCCTTTTCCATTTTCAAAAACTAAAAAGATTAAAGCGGAAAGGAGGTTGTTTTCTGTTTTCTATGTTAACTCAAAGGACGGTTTCGATTTCAGCGATTTCTGTGAGTGAGGGTCTGTAGAGGTGTTCTCTGAACCTGGATGAAGAGCAGGAACCCGTGGAACCGCTGTCCAGCGTCTCTGCGTAAGGGCGGTGGTGCTGGTGGTGGTGGTTCCTGGTGAACTCATGCGGAGACAAAATGGCAGACACGCTCAGCTCACTATACAAAATGCAAGAATGGAATTAATTAGTGTGAATTGAATTAACATGAGGGAGGGACAGGGAAATAATTGGGGTTCATGGGAAAGCACAAGATGAGAAAACAAGAGGGAACAAATGGAACAAATGGAACAATCAGAGGCACACGCATAATTAAAACAAAGCCTCTCCCTATGAATAATCCAACCAAATCCCTTAAATAAATCTTCCCTTTTATACACTCACCTGAATGTCATGTTCGCAGTTCGACCTCCGCCTGGGAAACAAGAAGCTCGCTTCTTCCTACACAAACCAGAGATTAACCAATGACCAGCAGTGGTCTAATCCCTAGACTTTGTACCTATAGGTTGGATCTGAAATGAGTCTAAGTCTGTTTTCCAATTGGCGACATCTGAGCACTGTCAGTTTGAGATGATGTTGAGATCGTAGAAGATTCGTAAGACAAATTGGGTCTTTGCAACCAGTCGGATGGAGTTCAACACGACGACCGATTCGGAAACCAAGTTTGTTCCCTTCGTAGAGTGGACCAGTGCCGTACGGATAATTGAAAGCACGGCCCATGTTCTGGAAGAGACAAGTAGATTAAGAAATGTGACGATGGATGTCAAATGAGGTCAAAGTATGCTTGCCTGTGAGATGAGTGTGAGACATCCTGGTTCCTTGTGACCACTGTTCATCTGGATGTACCTGGCGTAGAAATGTTCCACCCCCAGCAGCATACAGGCAAAGAGAACTCCGCAAAACAAAAGGAAGAATGCACTGAGGAACTGTTCCAGTGCCAGTGGATTGGAGCTTCTTCCAGAATGGACTCCACTTGAGGGATCCCGTTGATGTGAGCATGGTCCAGTAAAGTAGAATCTCTTGAGACGTTCGAGATCTCCGTTTTCCTTGTAGTCCATTAGGAACTTGTTAAAGATGGCGAGATGCTTTGAGTGCCGGGGGAAAGCGAGTCCATATCCTGTGTGTGCATACCAGGATCCCTCCAGGAGGAGAGAACAGTTGCCGAGAGTGTCCTGGAGGACGTTGAACTGGAGCACTGGGCCATCGTAGATGAATGCATCCAGCGATCTATCAGAAAAGCAAAGGCTTAAGAATAGGCTATAGAATGGAGAAAGGAATAGACTTCTTTTACCCGTCCCTGACTTGAGATATTCCTGCAGAGACGTTTGGTGCAAAGTACTGCTTCATGTGAGCATACATTTCCGGTTGGTGTTTTGAAAGTAGAGAGTCCGTGTGGGTGTAAGGAACAGTGCCAAAACTGAGTGGTGGTTTCCGACTCATTGGGTTACTCAGCTGAAAGTTATAATTGAATTGAGAGACACAAAAGAAAGTCCCATGAATCAGGAGGAAGGAAGGGGGAGTTGACCTCTTGATTTATGATCTGAGAGAGAGAGAAGTTAAAAGCATTTGACACTCAGACTCTCCTCGCATGTCTGATTACCATCATCATCACCACTCGTGGGGGATGAAATGGACACAGTGTGGGAGTGGGTACATGATTCAATTCAGAGGGAGAGGAAGCGGTGACATGAAACACGGTGAAGATCACCGAGAGACAAGCACTCTGAATTTATAATCTCCTCCAGCGTCTTACAGCAACTTACAGCCTCTACGACAGACCATCAAGAGGGACTTGGAAATTAGGCGAAAGGCCAGCGGTGTCTCTTCCTTTTAAAACTTAAAAGCAAGGCACCGTTCCATTATTCATGGAAAGTGAAAAAGTAACAAAATACAAACGAAAGAGCTTTCCGTCGTCTGCGTCCAGGGAAAGGCAAAGGAAAGTCGCCTCTCATCTCAACACCAAATTACCAAGTCATTACGTTCTCTTCTCAAAACATGGGACAAGGGTACCCTTCTCCCATTGGTCACTCTGTGTCTCTATCCCATTGGTCACTAATTCTGCATAATTCAAAACTCACTCGAGCGTCATGGAGTCCAGTGAATTCGTGACTCTCCTCCCTTGTGATCATGAAAACTGCCAAGTTGGCTGTGTAGGTTGCAAGGAAAACGACAGCAAACATTGACCATACGTGGACAACGACCCTAATGGAATTACAATTACAATTCAATTACAATTCAATTGAGTCCATAATTACTGAGTTTATACTTTGCTGTGACACCACGCGGAGGGTCAACGTGCACAGATGCCTGGAACAATCTCGCCCACACGAGCCAGAATGATCTGAATAGAGAAAACTGAGCTCCTGCCCTTGCCTCGCCCTGTAAGAGAGAGTTAATGAATTCTATTCTTGTAATTAAAGCCCTTTGTACCTTCATGTACCTTCATGTTGAATCCAAGTGGACTCAGCCATTCAAAGGAGAAGATTGCAAGGGAGTAGACTTGAATCCCAACGAGACAGACAAGAAGCCAAAGCTTTGAGTCAAAGGGCTCTGTGAATCAAAGGAACAAGTGAGCAGTTAATCGTCAGCTTCCGCTTAAAAGGAGACACCACCGCCTGCTTCCACTTTTAGAGCCACACGATTCCTGTCCTTTAGTCTAGCATATAGTGACTACTAGAAGTAAAAGCATTTCAGCTGAATTTAGTGAGGGGATCATCGGATCTTAAACTCTTGTCCAGCTTAAGGGGCTGCGGAGTCATTCTGTTGGCTTTGGTTCCTGCCGCAGCTGCTCGTCCCAACGGAGCAGTCATAGAGGCCCATAAAAACTGAAAGTTTAATTTCCTAATGCTTCCTCTGGAGCATCCTTACCGAGGAAGGCAGTGGGGGAAATGATCCCTGTTCGCTTCGCAGTGAGCACAGCAACACCAGAATCCATGAAAGGGACGCTGAAATCAACTACAGCCTCTCGCTCAGAGTTGATCATAAGGGACGCCAAGGCTACGTCCACTTTTCTATTAATTAACTCTGCAATCAGGCCATTCCACTTTCCATTCTGGACTGTCCCCCACTTCGCATCAGACACTCGGGACAATTCATAAGTGAAACCAATGGACGTTGAAAAACGAGAGAGCAAGTCGATACAGAATCCAGAACAGCATTGGTAGTAAGAAGAATTCCGCATCACCTCAGTGTGGTTCAGCCTGGAAAAATTTAAAAAAAAATCAAAAATCAAGGAGAGTCAAAATTCACCATGTTCATTGCATCAGTTGAACGCCGTTTAAAAATTTATGAAAATTCCTTCCTAATTTTTTTACCGTTTGAACAGACGGACAAGAATCCTGTAGGTTTGTGTGTTTTCTGTTTTAGCGTTGAATGAGTATGCAATTGGTTTTAATTAGTTTTTAACTTTTGTTTTTAGTTTGTTTAGTTTGTACAATTGGTCCTTGTGAGAGCTTGACGAGGGCATTTGTGAAACTTATCCAAAGTTTTTAATTCCTCTGCCTCCATTGCCTCCTAATGATCGTTTTCATCTAAAGTTTAACCAATTAAAATTCGGTTTTTAGTGTTGGCCTCTTGTTCTGCTCCTGACACTTCCCTCCTATCCTCATTTCCCACCTGAACCCTTGAAGGATGAATTCAATTACACATCAAAAGGAACTCATCTCGCCCTTGAATTCAATCTTCCAGGGAGAAAATGGAGAAGGGACGTTTAACAGTAGGAGGAATTGATCCCAGATTTCCCTTGTGGATACCCGAATTCCATCTGTCTGTCTCCATTTGTGTGGATTTCTACCCGTCTCCTTCCATCATCACACAATTGTTTACAAAACAAAGGGCAATGCCCGCATTACCCGACAATTGCCGACTCTGGAGCAATCCTACAAGAGACTCCTCGTTCCGGGGAACACTGGCCAGTCACTGGGTCAGGGTCGGCCATCTTGATATAAGGAGGTTCCTCCAGAAATGCAATTTTCAAGTTGAACTTTTCTGGTACTCCGTCAGGAGGTTTGTGAGAATATCCAGGCCAGATGATGTCTTTGATGTCCAGTTGGGAAGTTGGCTCTTTCCAGGACTGCCAAACTCCAATCTGAAAATGAAAATGAAAACAAGAATGAAAATAGGAATGTTGTACTTTTGTGTATAAAAACAAGGTTCGTGTGAATCGGCAGTTTGGATTTATTATTGGGAATTCAAGGGAGGAGAAAATTCAATTTCCTACACAAGTGGATGGAAGATTTCTTGAATTAAATTCATTTCCTTGTTGGGGTTGGTGGTGAAAGCTAATATTCATTTCAAGTCCTTAAAGAAAGGAAGAAATAAGGACCATCAGAGGGACAGAGAAAAGAGGCCAAAGAGGTCCATTGTCTCCATGAGCAGAAAACTTTCACAAAGGAATTGAACCCCACTTTCACTAGATCCACAGGGAGCTTTAACTTTCACCAAAAAAAGTGGAGAAAGGAAGGACAACAACGTTTATTATAAACCATCTTCCGATTTATGGGAACCAATCCTTTTATTAACTCCAAAATAAACAAAGAAAGGAAAGTAAGTCAGGGATAACCAAGTACTCAACCATTCGGTCATTCAACGACATTTGACCTTTGGAAGGACAACGTTTCAACTCCTAACGTTTGAACTCCTTTGATTAGACAGAGGAAGAAGGGATTGAGTGTTGTGAACTACTGAGTTGGATGTTGTGTGCTGGTTGAGTAAAGTTGTAAGGGGATCTCCCTCAAGGGAAAGTGTCATCCTGCTAGTCCAAGTTCAAGTATCAAAGGTTTAATCTGAGAAGGAGGAGAAAGTTGGATTCTTTTTGATTAACTTTGGATTTAAGAATTTAGTTCTTTAGTTGGTAGTAGAAAGTGGATCCTTGGTGCTAAAGAAGGAGGAAGGATAAGAAATTGGATCATGATTCCATTCTCCAGTCCCACTCCAGGCAACACTCTTTCCTACACAATTATCTCCTTTGATGAAATTCCCTGGAGGAACTCAAAGGAGAACAAAGGTGGGAATTCCCAGAGGGACGTTTAAGGGACTCTCAAGGGACTCTCAAGGGACTCTCAAGGGAGGGACTTCTCACTTGTTCCCAGACCAAGGGTCTGTCCGTAGGCCCTGGTCGGAGGTTCATGATTTGAAGTTCTATGGACTTGAGTGTTCCTTCCTGATTGAATTGGAGTGGTGGCTTCATGCCGCTGCTGCTGTCCAAGTCGATGCTCACATTCTTCAGATATCTGTAGAAGCTGTCTCCAATGGCCCACTTGGCTTTCTCCCCAAGGCCCGCACAGGAAAGGGACGTGGACAGACTAACGCCGTCATTCACTTCATCAGCCGCAAAAGACTCAACCCCCTGAGCAAAAACTTTGAAGACCGTCGAGATTTCAGTCTTGAGTGCTTCATAGCTCGTGTTGAAGTGGACACCTGAAAGGCAGAAATAAAGGGGAAGTAGAATCAGAATCAGAGAGCGGTGGAGGGGAAATGACGGTGGAAGTTATCATTCCTCAGTCGAGCAGAAGGAACAAATTACAAAGACAAGGAACCCAAGGAACCCAAGGAACAACGAAGGAACTGGAATGGGGGAGAAGACATGAGACCGTGGGTGTGGGCGGATCAGTGCTGCCACCGTTGATTGCATATGACAGCACGAGTCTCATTGGCTCAGGCATAGACTGATCCCAGGAAATCGAGACTGACAGCCCAGTCGACTTTCACTCCTTGAGATTTATGTCTTCCTTCTTATTAACATGTTACACGAGGATCGAAATACTCGAGGCACAAGCTACGTCGAAATTAGCTGTCACTCTACCCTGTCTCTCCTCATAGAATTCTACTCCTCAACTTGACATTCTCAGCATATTAACGGGATACAATTAATTAACACCATTTCACATGTGGAGAAACCTTGACAACAACATTCACAAACTAAAAACAAATTCATTCACTCCTGAAAATGGAATGGTGGCCACTCTTGGTCTTGATTTGTCTAAATGACCCCGTGTCATCTACCTCATCATCTGATCGATTCCAGTTCCAGAACCTAGGTGAGGAGTGCCTCCCTGGGATCGACAGTAAAGAAGTATTCGACCAATACAGAGAAGCCCTGAGAGAAAACAATTCAACAGGGAAGGAAACTCTGCTTGAAAAGTACGGTCGTGGCCAAACGTGTTTTTCCAAGTTCACCTGCATCAACAGGATCTGCGACTGCCGTGAGGGATTCGGTTTCGATAACGAGGAGTTTGAAGCCAATTGCAAAATCTACGTTGGATCCAGTTGTACTCGTCCTGGTCTGTACAACGGATGTGTCTCAAATGCTGACTGCATCAGCGACGTGACTGGGAAGAGGGTCAGAGGGAACGAAAGGGGAAAGTGTAGGTGCAAACCAGGATTTGACTGTCCGTATTGGACTGTTGCTGGGTACTTGAAGATGCTGGGTGAATCCGATGCCCCTGCTAGTAGCCAATCTCCGCTTTCTCTCCTCTTCATCACTGTAGCCGTAAATCTTTGGTAATTATGTTTGAATTGTGTCAGTAAGTGAGTGTGTTGAATAAAGCTCCTTAATCCTCCGTTCCTGGTTGATGAAGATCCACTTTCTGAAGGAAGATGAGGAGCCACTCGAGCACTCTCTCCAGAATAATGAGCCAGTAGAAGTAGACCCTTCCTCAGTGTCACTTTCACTTGGAAGGAAAGGGGAAGTTACGGAGCGTTATGAAATTGTATCTTTATCTCATTATAAAGATCAGGTTCTCCAAACACTGCTAATTCAGGGACCCTAATTCCCAGCATCCTCCAAAACAACACCGGAAGCAAAATCTTAATCAGGGGATCAACTCTAGTCTACTCTTGTAGTCTATGCGTTTCTACTTTCCACCTTGTTTGCTTGTTTACTTGTTTGGTTTGATCCCTGTTTGGGAATTCATGCCTCACTCTGTCACTCTCCTTATGCATTGGATTGCCCTTTGTTTGTCATTGTCTCTTCTGATTTGTTTGTTTATGAACAAGTGTGGCAGAATATTTGGATTTGATTGATTAGATGTTGGTGGTGGTGGTGGTGGAATATGCTCTTGTGAATGTAAGTCCTGACAGTAACGGATGTCCGCTCAAGTCCTCTGTTTGTTCTTATTCTCCCTTTGTTTCCAAACGATTAGGCAAAGAGCCAGTAGTATTAACAGATAGAGTCCAATTCCTTCCACTAAGAGATCAACCTAAAGAGCTTGGTTAGGAAAAGAGGTTTCTGGAAGTGATTCCAAGAAGGATTTCAAATCTTTGCTTACCGAGCATCCCAACGGGGAAGTCTATCGGAGCATCATGGCTGTTTCCGATTCCGCTTTGCGTCACAATCCAAACGTAGTTGGCCCCAGTCAGACCCAGCTTCGCTGCTCCTTTCAAAATCTCTGCAGCCTCGTCCCGGGTAGAGTACAAGAGGAGGATCCGAGCTTCCGAGCCCACGAGGGACAGCAAGTCAGTTTCATTGAGCACCATCACTGTCGTCAGAATCACAAACTTGAACTCAGAGGCTTGGACGTGGTCGCGGAGGGCTTGCACAAAGTCATCATGGCCGGCTATTTGACTCGTCACCTGAACATGAAAAACACATCACCCAAACATCTTCTTGCACCCAATCAGAATCAAGGATTCTTCTCTCTTCCATCATCGTCAGTATTATGGGGCTTATAGAATAAATGAGGTTTCTTACTACGGCAAACTGGTGCCATTTGTATCGTACGAGGATACTGAGCATTGCGCCTGCCTGGTGGACAATCGATGGGGCCAACTGCAGAATCGTGTCACGCTGACCAGCTCTCTGCCAAAGAAGAAGAAGAAGAAGAAAGTTTATTTTTTGTGAGTTATTTTACAATTCCAATTCCAATGTTGGAATGTGTACAATTACCAAGTTTAGAATTTCGTCAATGAATAAAAAAGAAAGGAATGAAGAGGGTTGGGAGTTGTGTTTTAACTTTCCCTTTGCTTTGGAAGTCATTGGACCATTTAATAGAAAACTTTCTCTGCTTCAGAGTCTTATCATTTTCATTTTGTGCTTAAATCTGAATATTTTCTCTCCATTCTTGGATAGTAAGTGTGTGTCTTTCTGTTTGGAAATGAAGAAGAATCTACTTTTTATGATTCATTTCTAGGAATATTAAACACATTTGAGTCTCTGAAGCGTGACAGAAATAACACCCAAAGAGATTGCATGTGGAAGAGTGGGAGCATAAAAGTCTGCCGTGTTGTCTTGATTATCAAACACCAACCAGAATCTAATTCTCCGGATTTTACAACCGGAAATTAGATTCTGGTTGCCTTCGTCCTTCGTCTGCGGTCGTGTCAAAAGACGCGTCGTCTGGGATGTCACTTGATGCGGTGAAAGGAATTTCCCTCTTTCAATAAAAGTGAAAACATTGAATTCCTTGTGACGAAAGCCCCTTGTCAAAGGAACTACGGAACTACGGAACTCTGGCTTTTAGAAAAAAGGATTTCGGATGGAATCAAATATGCCAAATGGATCTTGGCAGACAAAGAGCTTTGTCAACCGCCATTCCATCAACACCAATGTCAACAGAATGTCCTCACAACCAACTCCCACTTCACACCCTTCATCCAGTCATTCCATCCTTATTAATTGCACCAGGCAGGGGCTAATGGGCTTCATTTAAACCCCATTCCATCACTCATTCAACCACACACAAACAAAGATTCGGAAAGACATCCACACAGTCCAAGCAAATGGAATTCCTTCATAAAAAACTTTGTTTTCTGGAGAAAAGTCTCCAGGGGAAAGTCTCTTTTCATCCCATGATCATCTTGGTATTAGTCAAGGGAAGGAAATGGAAAAAGTTCGTAAGAAAAGACCTTCTCTCCTTCTTTCGAATCCGATTAAGCATCGAGTAATTACACACGAGGAGGAAATGAAGAGGACCAACACAAGGACTAAACTAATAGTAAATGGATTCCCAATTTCAGACTATGGCAAATACGGCCCATGTCCTACTCCCCTACTTTCACTTCCTCCCTGGAAATGCTGAAGCTAGCTGCTGCCTTCAGCTGAAACCATCAGGTTTCCATTGGGTTTCCATTGGGTTTTCCGTTTTCAGAGTCCAAACTAGTTTTCCTCTAGTCTCATTGGCCCTCTAGTCCCATTGGCCCTTTTGAATGGTTGAATTGTGAATGGAGGATGGTGTGGGAGAGTCCCTTGCCCATGTATTTTCCCAACTGGATTAAGAAGACGAGTGTAAAACCCTGGAATTGGACATTTGTGTCTTTCTTTTGTGGTTGGTTATGAGGATTGTGTGTCTTGAAGAAGGGAGTGAAAGTGGAGAAAGCAATGATGAGGAACAGCTGTCACTCGGTGGATGCTTAGGGATGGAAAGTTAGCTTTCTCGGACAGCTTCCGAAAATTCCCTTCTTTTTGCTCAAACTTAAGAAGAGAATGATTTCATCAAAAAGTAAAAACTTTTCCAAGTTTTGAATTTCCGGGTGGTTGTGAAAGTTTCCTTCCTTTGGTGAAAGTGTGTTGTGTAGTACGTGCTTGTAGTTCGGAATGGATATTATTGCCTGTATTGTTAAATTCAAATTCACTTTCAACATCCATACTTCCTCAGCATCCCTTACATCCCTTACATCCCTTACATCCCTTCTATCCTTAATCATAAAGATATGGAAATGGAAAGGAAAAAGAAATAACAAGGAGAAAGCTTAGTAGAAAACAATTTCGGTTTTCCTTGCTTTGAAATTCTGTGAAGCGGAAGTAGTGTGAACATTAAAAATCCTTTTCATCCTCGTCACATATGGGATCCTCCATTACTCGTCAACCTAGAGAAGGGAGATGTTCATTTTGGCCTTAGATTTTGTCCCTCAAGGGCTTTCCATCATCTTACGTGTGTGAAAGTGTCACACTTTGGAGTGGATGCGAGTGGATTTAATATGAAGCTGTCTTTTGTCAAATGACCTCTGGAAATGACGTGTGCAAACAATCATCTGAAATCTAACGAAATTAGCTTTCCTTAATTACACAAAATGAATCCTCACAAACTGCCCTTCAGCAACAGTCTCCACACAGAGAGGGATTAATTATGAACCAGACCTTCGAAGCACTTGATTATAATCGTCTAGATTTCATAATTAGTCTTCCACCAGGCCACTTGGGTTCTAAAACAGTGCCACTCTCTGCCCTATTGTTCCCTCCTTTTAAAAGCATGGGATATAAGCATTCCCAGTGCCAAGGGAATCTGCAATGCAGCCTCATTTTCTCCTTTCTGTCTCTTCCTCGACACGAAATCGCTTAGGAACTGGAAGTTTGTGAATCGGTGGTCGTAATTCTTTCGGATGTCAATAAAAATGTCAAGTGGAAGGAAAGTATAGGCTGTGGCTGTGGCTCTTTTGGAGCCATGAGCTGAATGAAATGGAGCTCAGGATGGGTGGATGGTCTGTGCTGTCTTGGGTTCGATACATGAATGAATTGGGGAAATGATTGGATTAGCGCATTTGTATTTTACCCGTAAGAGTCCGGAGTTGTCTGCATTCCAAGCTATCACAGGTATCCCCAGGTAGGCAGCCAATTGGAGAAAGTACTGGGAAGCAGCAGTGCTCCTTCCGTACAACTCTGCATTCGTCAGGTACAAAATGGCAGAGACGTTTGCTGATAGGAATTTCTCACAGAGGGAGTCGAGTATGTCTGCAAAGTCAGAAGAAGACGAGGTCATTACTATTCCAAGTGGATGTTGATGATAGGCTGTTGAATTGCCATTCAACACACGAACTCCTTCTCTCATTCCCATTTTTCATAAAGGCCACATCAACCCAACGACGAATTAAGTAAGGAGATGATCAGGAAATGATTCCAGGAACAAAGGAGACAAAAACTTTTGCAATTTTGGACTTGACTTGGTTTTCACACGAAGGAAAAGGAGGGAAGTGGGCAATCAATCAAAGTGACAGAGCAAGAACGTATGCAAAAGGACCCAAAAGGATACGAAATACATTGGATCCAAGGCAAGGGGGTTCTTGTAGGAATCGTTCATTGTAGGGAGTTGTGAATTTGTCCCAGTTACTTCCAACTCGTTCACTCCGACTTCATCCACCCATACAGCCACCCATACTTGATTTACACTACGCTACTTCCAGAATTTACGAAATCCGAAAATGAAGAAAGTTCTGGAAGAAGAAACTTTATGGAAAAATATTGTTTGGATCTTATGATGATGGAAGAAAGTTTTTTTCTTTCACCAGTTCGTCTTCTTCTCAATTTATCTCCGTCATCATCGACAACTCCTGACGAATCCGAATCCTTCCATTCAAAACCAGCCAACAAGGAGGATAAAACTTTCAAGTCAAAGTTGAAACTCTGCACATTTATACGCATTCAACTCTGACCCTCAAGAATACAGTTTCCATTTCATCCTCAACCGAAAGAGAACAACTTTTCGGTTCTTAACCAAAAACTTCAAAATTGCATTTAAAAACTTTTAAGTTTCTCACTTCAATTGTCATCTAAAACCATACTTTTAATCCTTCATCAGAAAGCAAAACTTTCTCCCCCTTGACACGCAACTCTCCCACTCCAATTCAATCATTCAACATAAGGTCATTAAGTGCAGATTTTAAATTTTTATTTTTGGTTTTAATTTATTTGTGGCTTATTAAGTTTAACCCTTTAACTTTCTCCTTGAAATTAGCGGTTTCTTTAGCTTTAAGGGAATAATCCTTGTGCCTTGTGTTTAGGTCGTGAGTGTAAATATTTGTGTTGAACAAAGTCCGTTTATTTACGGTATTTTAAGCCCCCCGAGTTCAATTACAGGATGGGGATTGGAGTGTGTAATTATACAAAAGAACCCAGCAGAGATTAAACAGGGAAAGGAAGGAAAGTAAAATTTTTCAGTTCTGAGGGCATATCATCATTTCTAATTATGTTATCTCTCCTCTCTAAAAATATTCCACTTTCTCCACTTTCTCCACTTTCACTACTTTCACTACTTTCACTACTTTCTCCGCTTTCTCCACTTTTTCTGGAAGTCTGTATAAAAAGGATTTTAACTTGTGGAGGGTGTTTCGTGCCATTAACTTTGAACCTGGTCTTAACTCTTAACTCTTAAGGAACTCCTTTTTGGCTCTCTAATCGTTTACACTTCTCGTCATCATTAAAATCCAACAGATAATCATCCAGAGGAGGGTGAATGAATGAAGGATTCGGATTATGACCTCATAAGGTCAGCATTGGAAGAGTGGCTGTATTCTATTCTATTCCATTCCATTCCATTCCTACTTCTTGTGTTGTATTCCTTTGGACGGTGGAGAGTGTGAGATGCATCCTTTATTTTAGAACAGTCCCTTGACACCCCTCGTTTGAACGTGCTCCTCATGCGCCCAGACAGCCTTCCCAACCCATTTCTAAACTTTAATAACATGAGCTTCCAGGAATGGAGCTCAAGTGCTTTCCCTACTCTCAGCCAGAGAAAGCAAAGGAGGGAAAGGACGGAATTATTCCTCCATGCCACTAGGATCACAAGAATCTCAATGGGATTGACGTCACCACACCAAAAATCAGGATACTGGATAGTGATAGTCTCTTTACAGCTTGGAGGGAGCAGGCGGGTTATTGTGTTGAAATGGTTAATCAAATGATACGTTTAGGTGTATGACTGTGCATATGAATCTATGATTTATTCTCTCCATCCTTATCTATTTGGCTCAGAATGGGAGGAGATGAACGGAGTAATTCGAACCTTCCCATAGACAGAGACAGATGCCAGAAGAGTCAAGAAAGCGGAAGATTATTCCAGTTCCCTGCCCAAACAACGTGAGAAGAATCTCCAGAATAAGTCCAGGCTCTGGAGTAGGAAGAAAGTGAAAGTAGACAACAAAAGAAGCTGACCAAGGCACCGCCTACTTTCACTTTTGACCCTGGCACTCCCTTCACAAACATTTCTCCTTCATTTACTCTCCATTTATGAAATTCCAAAGTCAGCAAAGTCCCAATCAATGGACCTTAATTACATTCTTAGACACAAAATACAACACAAACAATAAAAGAAATCAAACTGACCTCATATGACCTCATACACTACAAAACAACACTCACTTTCATCAAAGAGAAAACAGCTTTCAATAGAATTCTCACTTAATTTCCTTTTTATTGCTTCATCAGGGCTAGAGGCCCTTGGAAGGCACAAAACTCAAGGTGAAACTATTCGAATGTAGGACCAAATGTTATTTTAATTTATTTCAGTGCACTGATTCAACTGTTAACTCAACTGAAAGTCAAAATATGTTTAGAAATGGTTTAACATGTCAACGTAATTCCAAGGTCTCCGACAGCAGCAGCTAAAACGCAGCAGTATTGGGTGCCTGGACAAGTTTGAAGAACGGAGACCAATGGGGGTAGGAGGTAGATGTTCTTGCAGCAGATCTTCCCATCAAGGTCGTTGCTATCATAACAAACGCCGTCCACAACGGCCAATGGTGCGAAACCAAGGAAGGCTCCAAGATGGCAATTCCCATTGGTGGCCTCGACATTTCGGCTCAGGCAGAGCACGACGCAGACTCCCAGCAATAGACCCACAATCGTCTTCATCTTCAACCTTGGAAAATGAATAACCAATGAAATTAATTTGCTTTGAAAGGCCTCAAACTTTCTTTTCTTACCACAAAGTCTTGTTGGAAATTCGGTTTTGAGCAAAAGCTACTTTTGAGCAAATGATTCAAGTTTTATGGTGATTTGAATGGATGTCTTCTTCGGATTTTTGGACATGGTTTTATACCCCAACCGTACGTCACTTTTTCCCTAAAGTTCGTTGAATCCTGATGACCTGTTCAACCTTGTTTTGTTTTGTTCCACAAGTGTTTGATTTGCAAATTCCCTTCCTAAAGGACAACCCCATTGATTCCCACAATCATTTCTATTTTCGCGTCTTTTGCGGAAGCTGTATCCAGGGGTTGATAAAGGAGACTGTTGACTCCTGTTACTTCCATTGGGCAATTGGACTAATCTTAATGTTAAACTTGCGTCATACTTCTTAATCTACAAGAAAACAATTTATTTTTAGACCAATTTCACATCTTCACAGTCAAAATCTTGCTTTTTTTATAGATTCAATTTTGAAATTTATTTTTATTTTATGGCTGAAATTATGGAATCCCAATCACTTTTGTTTTTCTCTTTTATTTGCACATGTGGAACCAATTTGGACATTTCAAGTTGCTTGACTCTGACCAGTTGCTTGACCTCTCGAGAGCCCAAAAAATGAAGATAAATCCCCATATCTTAAACTTCAACAAAGATTGCTTAATCTAAAAAAAATTCAGTTTGAACAAGGTTGAAAGATCAACAAACCAAGACAAAAAAAATGATGATTCTAAAAATAATTCTTTTCAAAAAGTTATTTTTAATTGTGGTAATAAAGGTAAAATGATGAGGATTTAGTTTAATAAAATAAAATTAGAAAAGAGTGAATGATTAATAATTGATTTTATTATGTGAGTGGGTAGTGACTGTTCCTGGACAAGGTTCCCTTGATCCAGTCCATGTAGCTGGACACTTTGGTATGAACTCCAGGCAGGCGTCCATCGCATTGAGTTGTTCCAAAGGAAATTACACCAATCAGAACATGGCGATTGTCAACCAAAACACTCAAAGGACCACCAGAATCACCCTCTGGAAATTATAGAATTTGGAATTGGCCAATTTGAGATTGAATTGGAACTTACTGCATGAGTCCCTCCCCCTTTCTCCAGCACAGAGCTGTTAAAAGAAGAACAATTAGAATCCATTTCATGTGTTCATTTGCCTTACTTGAAGTTCAGGGATGACATTGACCCTTATTCTTCTGAACCTCCTTTTGCAAACGTCCCCAGCGATGAGTGGTATGGTTACTTTCTGTAGTATTTCATAATTTGTTTTCCTTCCGTCACTCCCCCATCCGACAATGACGGCAGGTGACTGGGGGTTCTGGATGGCTCTTGACATGTTCCCCGAAGGTATGCAAATGGGTCCAATGGTGGCTGTAGGAATTGAAAAAGGCACGTTCTGTCATTCCCATCTTTTCCCTTTGTAATTCTGTCTCTTTGTATTACATCCATACGTGACTTTCCGAACGAGTCGAAGGAGAGCAATGTCATTCTTGACAACAGGACGTTCTCGGAAACCTTCATGGAAAAACACTCCCGCCACACCAACACTCTCAGCTCCATTTTCAGTCCCTTTGCTGATGTTGTGGGCTCCGAGCCGAACATGGGATCTGCATGGATCAATTAAATTCTTGGCGTTAATTGGATTTGGAGTTCCTCCACTTTAACCAACTCTTACATGTTCCTCGTGTGATGGGAAGCATCTGCCACGCAGTGGGCCGCTAAAATTAGCAGAATGTGTCAAATTCTGTCTGAAAGGGATGTAACATACTACTAAGGTTGTAACTTACCTGTAACCACAAACTCCTCAGATATCAGAGCACCGCCACAAACGACTTGCGGTCCGTTCAAAGCTGCTAATTAAAAACCAAGGCTTGGAAACCTTAATTGGGAATCGAAATGTGTGCTAAAGAACCAACTGTGCACGGCGATCCCAACGGCCCAAGGGAACTCTCCTCTAGCTGCTCCTTCACCACCGCTGATTCGACCGGGGAAGGCCATTCCACATTCTTCCTAGGAACAAAAGACCTGAACAAAATGTCGGGGTCATCTTTATCCTTTAGCTATCCTTTGAACTCACAGAGTTGAGGCCATGACCATTCCCAATGTCCACTGTTGTACGTTGTGCAACTATGTTGAGGGGTGGTGGTGGAGCTTCTTGTCTTGAAGCCGGGTAGTTTGTGTTTAATCGAACAGTGTCACACCATACGAGTGGGTCACCGCCTTGGGTGAATCCACATGAAGCATTACGGAGCATCCGGAGATCCGTGACTGTTGGTCTCTTAAGCCTAGCGAATAGATGCGGACATTTGTCCAATTGCATGCACCTTGTGACTGGTTCGTTGGTTCCAGTTCTACCAGCATGGAGCCATCTGAAGACGTCTGATTTCGTCGCCTCATCTCCTCCCAGGTCTTCCTCGTCTCCGAAAATGATGTCTACAGGAAGTGAATTTTAGTTATTTTGAGTCTGGAGGGAGATAGAATTATGTTGTACCTTGTGCTGCTGTGAATGTTTGAACAAGGACGAGGATGAGAGGAAGGAGGCGTGAAGATAACTTCCGGTGACCCTTAAATGTCAAGTTCATTTCACCCGTGTAAGAAGGTTAAATAGTTAATTTGCGGAAGCCACGTTTATGCGAGGTCCAATGACGCAGAATGTTGGACATGGTGGATTGACTAGAATTTCTTTCCATATTACAAGAAGTTGTTTACCTTTCGTCCAACACACACCTCGCTTCTTCTTCTTCTAAAGTAAATTAATTCATAAGTGAGGGGTCTGTCTACCCCCGGAGCTCCCACCGTCCTTGCTCATTAAGAAATTTGCAAAACTCATCATGATCTCCATCTTCCTCAAGAGATCTTCATTCCTTCCCCCGTGAAAGAATCAAAATTGCAAATTAACTTCTTCCCTGGACTTCAAATTGCATTTCTTCAACCAAGAAAAAAGTCCAGAGGCGCAGACTTTCTTCTCAACTTTCACTTGACCTCTTTTCCAAGTTTTAAACAGGAATTTCATACACACAAATCAATCCAAAGGTTCTGCATACAAAGTGCAAGGCTTCGACGCCACATGAAATTTCATACACACACAATCAGAATAAAATTACAATATTTTAGATCAAAGTTACAACAAGCAATGGGTCTTGTGCCTTGTGACCTTTGACCTTGGTCTTCAAAGTACATATAGCATATCCTATGCACTGCTTCCTTTTACATTCCAGTGTTGGTGTGTTGGTCCTTTTGTGTCAGACTGCGGAAGCCATTTGTGTGTTTCCTCCCCTTGCCTTTCCCTTGAAATTCTTGTTTGTATTTGAATTCTTTTCTTGAAAATAAATTGATTTCCAGTTGGTTTGTTCCTCCATACACTTTTTCCCTCTGGGGGATTTCCCATCTGAATTTCAATTTTGGACAAAACACAGGGTGTGTGTTGCGGTGATAAAAGTTGAATTGGAAGAAGGAATCTGATTAAAAGTCTTCACAGTATTTTTAAGTTAAGGCCTCTGGGCGGAGGAAACAACAAGTGGAGCCCATGATGATCTTGCAATCAAATTAAGTCTTGAAGGAGCCCCGCTTCCTTCGTCTCACGGCAACTATAGTCACTAGTCACTAGTCAACAGGAATTATTCTTATTCTGATGGAAACTACACATGAAAGGAGACCTGGATTCCTAAAACACGGTGGAATTTAATTGTAAACAACAAACTCTCTCTCTCTCTAATCAACATCATCATCATACCAAAAGAAACGAATTCATGGACCATGGATTTAATCAAAAACTTCCAGCCAACTCAACCACACTCTCTCCAGCACAAGCAGCACAAGCAGCACAAGCAGCACAAGCAGCACAAGCAGCACAAACAGCACAAGCAGCACAAGCAGCACAAACAGCATACTGGGGACGGGCAGGATTTCCCCACAGGAAGGGAAGGGGTGGGACCTTGTCCTGTTTTCGATTCACACAAGGGACACGTGGACTATACAAGGGAAAGCTACTTTCTGTTTTCACCAAGGATCCATTTCTACATTCTGGGTTCTGTGGTGGGCCCTTTCCTTCTTCATACCATAAATCCACACCTCCTCATTCTAATTCCACATTAGAAGTCCATTAGGAATACACAATGGAGATCCATGTGGAAATGGTAATGGACCTGATTTATTACACACGTGCATACAATTCACACCTTCATCCTTTCCCTTGGATCCTTTCTTCCTTTCCCTTTAACAACCTTTAGCTACCTTAGTTGCTACTAACCTCCACGTGTATTTATCTGAATTAAGAAGGGATTGTTATACAAAGGAGAAAGTGGTTAGCCCTTGGTCCCTTGGTCATAAGAATAAAGGCTTATCTCCCCTGGTAATTTGAGTTTTCAATCGGTAAGAAAGGATAATTGATGATCTCCAAGGGCGATTGAAGGGGACCAGGAGATTCTGAGATCTTCGAATGATCTCTTTTACGATCTCCTGAACCTGGCAGATCTCCGCCTCTCAATTTGTCATCCATATATAGAACATGTCTTGGGAAAATGAGGCACGTGCTGTTATAGATCAAGGGGCTATCCAGCTCATTTCCTGTCTGTATAAGAGGGATGAGAATTAAGTGGCCTGCTGACTACACTGGTGCCAAGGTCAAAGGCCTCCAATGAATTTCAATGGCATGCCGTTCTGCTCTTCTTTCTCTCCCATCATCGGATCCAATCACACCCTCCCTCCGAAAGTACTAAAAATGAACCCATTCTTGTTAGGAAGGAAAGTGGGAGGGAAAGTAAGCCCAAAGTCCATCTTCCAGACTCATCTCCATGCCATGACGGAAGAATTTTTACGAGGAGCTCTGCGTTTGAAGAGGTTTAGATGATGGAGACCTTCGTCTCTCTCCATTATCCTCATGTCCTCCAATTTAGAAGACAGGAAATGCTGAGCCACTTATCAACAAATACGGACAACCAAAAGGGACAACTGGAGAAAAGACAGCGCCGGCGCGGCCCTGGATCAACACAGATTGAGCGATTCACCACACATGAAAATATTTACACAAGTATTCTTATACTTTTCTTCAGATTTCAGCCTCAGTCGGACTTTGTCACGTCCAAGAAATTTGGACCTCATGAATTCCCTTTCTCCCTCCTTCATCTTTTCACAAATCTCTTGATTCTCTTCCCAAAAAGAGATAAACCCGAATTCAGGGGAAAACCGCAGCAGAATAAAACGGAGGGTTGCGGAGTGCCTGACGTCTTTTGCTTTGGTTTGTATTTTGTGTCCTCTGTTAAGTATTCATTAGATTCTCAAGGAAAAGAAGGAGATCGATTACGCTAAAAAGAGTCTCCTCTGCAGAAGAGACATTGACAAATGATTCCTTGGATTTCAATCCAAGTCAGTCCCCAGAGGCCAAAGGTCATTTCTTATTCAATACAACGCACAATTTCATTACCCTCTCAAACCCCTAGATACGAATTTGAGGGTTCAATCACGACCTGGGTTTGGTACACGACCCCCACGAGGGAGCGACTAAAGTAAGACTTACCTCTTGGACTCGGAGTCACGGTGATCATGATCGTGTAAACTTCTGAGGTCGTGAACTTGTACTTTTGGAGAAAGTCGTACTTCATCTTCCCCTTGACCAGTCCTCCCATCACATTAGAAACTGCTCGCTCATAGTCACGTTTGTGGAACATTGAGTAAGGGACGATGAGACCGACAGATACTGTCCGGTTCAGATTGTACGTGTTGAGTGGGTTGTAGGGCATAGGGGGAGGGAGTGTGGATGAAGTGGGTGTCGGTGTCACTCCCACTAGGATTCCTTGACCTCTGTTCAGATTCCGAAGAGCCGTGATCCCACCCCCACTTGTGTTACTCCTGGAACCTACATTCAACCCACCACCCGTCCGTCCAGTCCCAGTTCGATTTGCCTTGTTCCTCTGCTGTGCTCCTACTGGAGTCAAGAGGAAGAAGGAAAGGAGTGGGACCAATAGGAGGACCTTCCTACCGGACATTTTGTCTAAAGTTGTCCTTGAGATTCAATCAGTTGGGAGGGTGCCAGAAACGGTGCTTTGTCGCCACCACCGGAGACTTCGATCCATTCCCATTCATCAATTTAGCTGAAAGGAAAAAGAGTGTGAGAGGAGAGTTCAAAGGGCAATGAAAGTCATGTGATTGTGCCTTGGGTACTGCGTCATAAGGAAGTATTTAGTTGTTATGTGAGGTGCATTAGGGACTTGGTTGGGTGAAATAAGTCAAAGTTTGGGAGTGACAGGGAAGTGTTTCTTCACTTTCACACTTTCACCAACCACCACTTTCTCATCCTTATAATCCACAAGGAGTCACAAGGATACTTGTCAAAATGGCAAAGTGGCTAGAAGGAAAGGAAGAAACAAAGTAAGGAAACAAGGAAAACCAAAATAACAACAATTCAACACAAATTACAATCAAAACAAGTAAACTTTGACCTTAGTTGGAATGGACTGATGGATTGGAACACGTGGGTTTTAATTATTGAAACGAGGCCATTGAATGATGCAATTAAGAGGGATGTCAACAGGTGCTATGAGTAAAGTGGAAAGTGGGAATTGGATGGATGTGTGACAAAGGTGGATGGTTAAATTGTGACTGACGCAGAAATGGTTTCCGAGAGAATGAGCGTTAATTGAGATTGGCAGGAAGTAGTGCTGGATCTACGCAAGACAAAAAGATTCTTTCCTTTTGTACGAGTAAGTGGAACCAAATGTAACATGGCGCTACTTTGTCTTCTTGTTTTTACTTAAGTTTCCACAAAGTTGGAAACGACTGGAGCAAGTATGCCTAGTATTGGGATACTTTTGATGATGCCGACCATAGTGAAAGTGAGCCCTTGTGCTTTCTTTGGGAATAAAAATTGGCTTGGAAGACAATTTTAGAGACTGCGAGGAGAAAGGGCGGCGACTGACACAAAAGTGGAGCACCATATAATCTAATTTATGAGCAAGGCAATAAGGGTGTGTAAGGATCCAAAGGATCCAAGGGAGACTTAACCCTCTACAGTCTACGCTAACAGTCTACGCTAACTCATAAAAATGTAAAATATTGGGTACAGCTTTCACTACCTATTGTCCTCCCTAAGGCTCCTCTACTCTCCAAATCAGAACATTTGGATCCCTTACCAGCTTAAGCTAACCAAAGCTTAACTTGTTATTGTCACTTTCACTTGACACTTTCACCAGGGGTGGATTGTAATTGTAAGGGATGATGAAATCCATGATTAATTTATTAATTTACGAGTCCAAGGTGACGATTGGTTCATGGTGAAAGTGTTTGAAGCAAGTGTTGGTCAATGACCGGTTCTGGATGAAAGCGGAGATCTTCCTCAGCCTCTGTCTGAATGGGAACTCCCGACTCCAGCGGGAGTCTTTTCTCCAGATCCCTTCCGATTTACCAGAATTCCAGTATTCCTCAGTCCCTGTCTGGAGAAGTAAAACAAGCAGACGGAAAGGAAAGGCCTGACAAAGTCACTGCGGCACAGGGGACATTCCAACAGAGAAAGGAAGGCGTCGCTTTCCTTCTTTCACTAAAAGCCCTCCAGACCCACCCTCCAAAAATACTGGCCTCCATTCAGCACAGATGCTCAGAATAATTGGCTTACTTTAACAAAACTTTACAAAAGTTTAGAAATCAATTCAAATCAGACTTGAAAATTTAATTCAATTTAGCAAATTAGAGCCAAATGGTAAATGGATGAGAAATTGGAAACGTTATTGGAGAATCAAAACGCCGCTCAATTTTTTGGAATTATTTCAACACGGAAAAGTTTTTCACCTTCAGTTATTCTGCTGTCAAATGTCAAACAAAACAATCAGTTGTCTTTCAAGTTGATATTTATTGAGCTTAGATTTGACCCTTTGCTGACCCTTGACCTTTGTTGGTAAGTGTGGCTATGTCTAATTGGTTTTAGCTAATTACTACAAACAATTGACAGATAATTACATTTTTAGGAAATGTTCAATACGAGAGGGCGAGGACGAGGTCGTCGACGTCAGAGTCCCCGTGATGACCTGTCAATGATTTTTGGATTTATTAGCCAAGGGAGAGTCTCAAGGCCCCGGACGACCCCAACTCATCAACGAAGTGGCGGAGGTTGGGGAATAGTGACCTCGTCTGAAATCAACCGTGACTCTGTTCTCTTCCAGCGATATCCACCATCCCTAATTCCGTAATGCTGTCACATAAATGTCGAATTTATGGACAAGGTACTAAAATCATAATGTTATCCTTGTGCCATTTCCAGACAAGAGTTTTTCATGGATTCTCCGCGTCTCTTCCCGTACCCGACTACTCCGAAACCACCCGCAGCTGCTGCTACCACTGCTGAGACCGCAAGTTCTGCAACAACGGAGCTACATTCACAGGTTCTAGCTGACATCAAAGACGACTACAACCACCCGCACAACCGTTTGTTGCATTCTCAGTCTGCGAAGAAATCCATTTTCGATCAGGCAAAGATTAATCATGCCGTTGCAACTGCACGCTTGTCAGTTGCGAACGATGAGAATCGGATCATTCAAACTCCATTGCTCTCGAGGGATTCAAACAAGGTCCACTCTGCTGCCGCACGAGACACGTCCAAGCTCAGTGTTCTGGAAATGTTTGACTTTGTCTCAAATGCGAAATTGGAATCGGATGACCTTGCTCTTTTTTAGGATGCTAGGCTAGGAGAGCTAAGGTTAGTCAAATCTAAAATACTTTCAATTTTCATCACATCCATTCTCCAGTGTTTAGGTAAAAGAGTAAATGCTTCATTGCGTAATGCTTGCTTGCAGTGTAAAAAACGTTTCTTCGTGTAGGACCCACACACGCCATATGTTTCTTAGAAGCTTTGCATAAACTTTTACATAGATTGGTGTGATTTTCTTGGACAAAAACTGGACGGGGACGACGTTTATGCATGAGTATCCAGCATAGATTCATTTTCCAAATGCCATGAAAAGTGTACTGCTGAATGAATAACAAGGGAGGGACAAGGTGGGACAAAGAGGAGACAAGTAAACAAGATTGCAATAATACAAAGTACAGAAAACTTGAAATTGATTACACCACAGCACAGTAGACAGGATCTATATTACCTGAAGAACTTGTTTTAAGATTTGTTCAGAGCCTTTTAGACCCTGTTAGCTCATGCGGAGGAAATCTGTGAGTCTCTATAACCTTACATCAATTTAAGATTAGTTTACAAACGCTTGATTCTAGAGAGAAAGGTCTTTGGAAAATTCACCTGAGAAAATGGCAGAGTATGAAGACATGGACATACTATTGGCTCCAGGTCGAAGGGCCAGGTAACTAACTAAAGCTTTTAATCACAATGTTAAACTGATGTTCATACAGGAGAGCGTTTTGGTTTAAAATCGGTGCCGTCTCAGCCGTTGCCTTGATTCTTGTGATATGCGTCTTCTCCTATTCTTCCAGTGGAAATACTTCAACTCCAGCAGTATTGCTCAAAGTAAGCATTGTGCATTCCACAATTATTCAGTTTTATTTACTTTGTTTATTTCATTTTAGAGCGAATCGCCTTCAGGTCCCTTCCACTCATACACCCTCATCACAGTAGGAGCTACGGGAGCGAGAATTGGATGGCTGAAAGCGACCCAGGAAGTCAATGGAGGTCCTGTCACCATCACTGGTGAAATCAGTGGACTCTCACCCAATTCCCAGCATGGCTTCCACGTTCACGTCAATGGAGATTTGAGCAATGGCTGTGACAGTACTGGACTCCATTTTGATCCATTCAATGTAACAGAATTGTATAATTTATGTCATTGTATTTATGTACTTTGCAATAATGTTTCCCTATTTAGCAAGTTCATGGCGGTCCCAATGACAAAGTGAGACATGTTGGAGACTTGGGAAACATCGCAACTGATGCTGCTGGGATTGCAAAAGTCAACATTGTTGACAAACTGATATCCCTTTCACCAGGGGTCACGTCCATCATTGGGAGGTCGTTTGTCGTCCATGCCGATCCTGATGACCTAGGAAAGGGAGGGGTGCCTGCAAGTTTGACTACAGGAAATGCCGGGGTCAAGTATGGGTGCGGTGTCATTGGAATTACTGCTTGAATTCTGCTGCCGTAAACTTTATAAAAAATGTTCAAGCATAATTTCGCCTTACTTTTGTATGAAAATAATATTTTCAGTTTAGGATCGAATTCTGTGTCGTTTAGGACTTTTTTGGATCTTTCCATTGGCTGGAAAAGCGGATTAGGTTTGGCATTCTTGCAATCTAAAAACTTTCTTGGTGCATGTCCTCCCTTCATCACAAACTGTCGCTAAAGCCTTGTGCGTGATTCGACTTGAAGAGAGCCAGTGCCCTTTCGTAGAGTTCATAAGCGACTTTCTCTTGTCACTCGAGCTTTCCAAGAGATTTGTAAAAGTGAATTAAGGTCATGTTGAAACTGATTTTTATTTTTTAGAAGCATTTTAAAGCGAGCGTCCAAAATGAGTGAAATTGTGATGAGAAGCAAAGTCACAATTCAAATGTCAAAGTTTGAGTGACATGAGAACCCCTTGATCTTCTTCAGTAGCGTTAGGGAGGACTTGTTCCCCTTTGGCGTCCGTAAAGTCTAAAAATTTCTTGCGTAAGTGCTCCGTGAAGCCAAATTTCACCGCAAGCCTGTGCGTGATCGGACTTGTGAATGTGCTCTTGCAGTATGGCACGCCCCTCGCACGGAGAAGGGCGAAAGATCTTTTGTAGATTTCACTAACAAGGCCTTGACCCCTGTAGTCTCGGTTCACGGAAGTGAACAGGAATTCCCCGTAGTGGTCGATTCCAAATTTCTCGAAAATATTTGCTTCAATCCCCAGGAGGGTAACGCACGTGAAAAGGTCCTTGAGCTTCTCAGACTGGATTGGAAATGGAGGTTCCTTCGGGTCATCCACTCGAGCGATGTAGGTGATACGAAGACCTGCGATCTGCAAAAGAAATCAAAGTCAAAATAGAAAACGTTTGATTCCCCTATTCATACCTTTCCCGTCCTTTTGTCAAAGGCGAGGAAACTGAGTTGGTCGTCCCGATCCAAGACGTAGGTCACAAATGTTGAAATATCGGCCAACATTTCAGGGGAATTGACACATCCAGAAAGACGAAGTGCTGGTTCGTCCCTGCAGAAGACTTCACGAATATTCTGTAGGACTTGAGGGTAGTCCTCCTTTGTGATCATTTTGAATCGGAAGTCTTTCCATTCTCCTTCCACTTGGTCAGACATGGTGCTGGGGTGGGTGCTTCTGGAAAAGTGAGATTGGAATCAAATAGGCTGGGTGCGAGGTGAAGTGGTTTTTATACTAACAAATTAAAAGCCAAGGTCAATTTCATTATCTACTGAAGTGTGATGTAATGAAACTTAAGTGTGTCATGGCTCACGGGATCACTCAAACTTTGTCATAAACGACTTATATACTGGAATCATTCAAGTACGTCCTTTCCAGCAAGTACTTTGAATATTGATATGGCGACATATTCACTGTTTGGTTTGTGGTGTGAGGTGGAAGTGTGCCACCCCCTCTTTGACATGTCGCACCCAATAGTGTGTTACTGGCAAGATGATGAGTGAAGAGCAATGGCTGCGTATAACGCAGTCCTTTCCTCCAAAACCGGAAGTCACACATGAACCAATAAAGTCAACTGAACATGTAGCGGATCCCCCAGATTCACGCAGGAATGTTCGAGAGCCTCCAGCCCCAAATGGCCTCAACCCAGAGGAAGACATTCCGATTCCGCCAGAAGTCCGCATGAGAGAGTTCCTACAGCGCAAAATATCAAGGGTCCGCCGCCATAGGAATCCAGGTGGAGCATCGTCCAATGGTGGGGAAATCACACTCAGCAGGGCAATGGAGACAGTGGATTCCCAGTTTCAGATGCTGACAAAGTCTTTGGCCGACAGGGACAGGAAGATTGAGCAACAGGAAATGGAGATACGGAATTTACGACTGAAATTGGCAAATAGGGTTACAGACACGTTTTCAGACTATTATGAGAAAGACATCCAAGGTTAGAAATTAATGCTTTCTTTATTATGGACAGTTTTGGAAAATGTTTACAATTTTTCTAACTCATTGTACAGGAAATGATGTGGAGCGGATTTGGGAACGATTGGGGAAATTGGAGGGGCAAATGGAGGCGTTGTTGATGAGAACGTCCAGCGGATGGAGCCAAGGCCCCCAAGGTTTGACATTTGCCCCATGGTATTTCCCATTACATTTCTAAGGAGAATAAACGAAGCATCTTCGGATTACAGAAACGATGAGGCCATTTCCTCCGGAAGAATTTACAAGGGCAAAGACCGTGTTGCCTAAACCCAGAGGCACTTTAGCCTCCACGTACCGTGCTACTGCAATCTCCAGTGAGAAATTGGACAAGGCCTTCTTTGAAGAAAAAATTAGCAATTTAGAAAAGATTGTAGACACTTTAAAACAATTCATGTTAAGAATAATACTTAGGAGAGAAAAATAAAAAATGGTGGAAAATTGGAGCTTCCGTTTCATAAAAATTGGAAATGGTGGTCGACAAGACCACCAGTCAAGAATGGAGTCAAGAGGACCGGACAGAGCAAAAGCGCTTCGGATTCAGATCCAACCCTGTTTTTGCGCAACTGAAAAAAAAAACATTCGACAATGCAGTAGTTGAAAGCCAATTGGAAGAACACGATTTAAAGGAAATGAATAGACTTGATATATGAAAAGATGGCTGGTCATTTTCTTTGACTCTGATCTTTGAGAGTTTTGCAGGGTCAATATCATATGCCACTTCCAATGTAATTCTTCTTTTTCTAACTGAACGATCCAAGTCCAAGTCCTTGCTGGGTGGCTTATGCTCCTAAATAGTTCAGGAATTAGTACATAACATTTTAACAGTTAATATATAGTTACTTGAATGATGGCGTTCGTAGCAATACTAGAGGCAGGCTTTCCGATACTGAACGTTGGTCGCTTTTCCATGGTGGTAGGATCAGATTGTAGATAGTTTAAAACAGTTCATGTTAAGAATAATGCTTAGGAGAGAAAAATAAAACATGGTGGAAAACTGGAGCTTCCCTTTCATAAAAATTGGAAATGGTGGTTGACATAACGTCCAGTCAAAAGGACCGGACAGGGCAAAAGCGGTAGTAAAGTGAGGTGCAGGTGAAGCAGAAACGCCGTGCTGTTTTATTAGGTTTAGATTATATGTTACAAATGGTTCAGTTAAAAGGTTAGGATCAGTTGTGACTGGAACAAGTTAAATAAACGTAGGAGCGCTTGTTAAGTACTACGGTGTCCAATTGATTTTCAATTCAGTCGTCGTCTTAAACTCGGGTTCCTTGGCTCGAATGACCTGTCGCTCACTTGGCTGCCTGAATTGATTTCATAAGCATATAACACGGAATCAGTATTTGATACAGAGATTGCGTTGTAGGTAGTAAGTTTAGTTTACGTTAAAATGACCTTTGACCTGTGATAAATTAATTAGAATGGGCGTTAAAATGGAGAGAGGTTCAGACGAGAGGACTACGAATTTTGTTGTTGGTTCCCCAAGGATGTGATTGTTTTTGTGAGTTAATGTGGATGTTGTGCAACTCAATCTTCACAAGAGCGCCAGTGGTGTAGTGGCAGCATTGTCCCTTCCCAAAGGGTAGACATTGCATTGGAGAATAATGCTTAGGAGAGAAAAATAAAAAATGGTGGAAAATTGGAGCTTCCCTTTCATAAAAATTGGAAATGGTGGTCGACATAACCTCCTAGTCAAGAGGACCGGACAGAGCAAAAGCGCTTCGGATTCAGATCCAACCCTGTTTTGCGCAACTGAAAAAAAAAACATTCGACAATGCAGTAGTTGAAAGCCAATTGGAAGAACACGATTTAAAGGAAATTAATAGACTTGATATATGAAAAGATGTATAAGTTTCATCTCCCTTCTTCTGCCAGCGTGTCACAAATATTTTCTTGATATCTGCTTTTATAATTCGCTGTAGCAGCTTTTTCGTGCCGCCGCACGGGTTAGTTTGATTGGCGTTGAGGTCAGGCTTGCCTTTCGTTCTTATTTGAAAGGTTCGCCTATCACTTCTCATCCCGTCCATAAACCCCTCCAGAATTTGCAGGTCTTCAAAAGTAAGACTATTATCCTCCCGATTAATGAAGGACTCGGGGATGTATCTCCAGTAGGCTAGAATTATGGAATAAATCAAGTATAAACATTGAAGGACATAACGTCCAGTCAAGAGGACCGGACAGAGCAAAAGCGGTAGGTGAGGTGCAGGTGAAGCAGAAACGCCGTGCTGTTTTATTAGGTTTAGATTATATGTTACAGATAGTTACGAAGGTGAACTGTGGGTTACATTTTGATGTGTATTCTTTTATGTTTGAATTTGTATGAGTCCTTGAAGGGTCTGTGGATGGTCCTTTAGTCTCTATTCCTTAAAATTGTTCTTGTGAGCTATGTGGATGTTGTGCAACTCAATCTCCACAAGACGCCTGTGAGGACTAAATCAATTTTTTTTTAAAAAGAATTCTGGATATAGTGACAAAATTGGTCAGGATTTTGAACAAAAAAAGAGTTTGCGAAGTACGGGAATTGAACCCATGTCTATCCCTTGGGAAGGGACAATGCTGCCACTACACCAACTTCGCACCGTTGGAATTGGTGGATTTGGAACTGCACCAGAATTTACTTGTTCCAATTCATCCACTCAAAGCT
>VNWY01000501.1:0-40555 GCA_009869845.1 Pseudachorutes palmiensis | reverse complement strand
CTGCTGCTACGAAGAAACCAGCTGCTGCTGCCGCTAAGAAAGCAGAATCTTCATCTGAAGAGGATTCGTCTGAGGAAGAGGAAGCACCCAAGACCAAAGCTCCAGCGAAGCCAGTTGCTGCTGCTGCGAAGAAGCCAGTTGGCAAGAAAGAAGAATCTTCAGATGAAGATTCATCCAACGAAGATGAAGAAGCCCCGAAGCCCAAGGCCAAGGCTGCATCTCCAGCAAAGAAGGTAGCCAAGGCGGAGTCAGATGATGAGGAGGAGGAAGATGACGAAGAGACTCCCAAGGCCAACGGTGACACTGCTGGAGAAGATTCATCATTCAACAAGTCCTTCAACAAAGTGAGTACAATCCTTTTCTTTCTAATTCATAGCATTCTTTACAACATACCGACCGCGCGCGCTGCGTTGATAATTGTAGGGTAAAGGTCAAAAGACGCCATTTCGTCGAGTCAAAGCAGAGGAGATCGAAGTCGACGCCAGGCTCAAAGATAATTCGTTCGATGCTAAAGTGAGTGTTAATTTGGAGTTCAGATTTAAAAAAAAACTCCGAAGTTGACAAACCATGAGATCAAAATGAACGCCATATTATTAACACGTTTTCAATAGGCGTGACCTAATTTAGCTAGTTCGGAGCATTCTTTATGTTTATGTATCGCCTTCTGCGTCACAGCCCTGCAATTTAATACCCATGTCATCACGTCTCAGATTGTACATTAAGCTATTCTCCTAATTTTGATTTTGATTCTACATTGATTGGTAATTTCTCACATAAATTGCAGGGCGGTGACTCAGGAGGTTTTCGAGGAAGGGGTGGTAGAGGCGGAAGAGGTGGAGAGCGTGGTGGTTTCCGTGGTGGACGTGATTCTGGATCTGGCGGCTTCGGCACCTCAACTTGCTTCAAGGTAACTACAGACTAGGTCAAGGTCATTCTCCGGGTTTCCCTGACCCGTTTTCCTTGTAACAGTGTCAGCAGACCGGTCATTTTGCACGGGAGTGTCCCAATGAAGAAGCAGGAGGAGGTGGTGGATTCCGTGGAGGCCGAGGTGGGCGCGGAGGTTTCGGCGGTCGAGGGGGCGGTAGTGATCGTGGATCAGGAGGATCGGGCTGTTTTAAATGTGGCCAGGAAGGACATATGAGCCGCGAGTGTCCATCAGGAGGCGGTGCTGATCGTGGATCGGGTTGTTTTAAATGTGGCCAAGAAGGGCATATGAGTCGAGAGTGTCCTTCAGGAGGAGGTGGACGTGGTGGCTCCAGTGGCGGAAGTGGCAGTGGATGCTTTAAGTGCGGAGAGCAAGGGCACATGTCGCGCGAATGTCCTTCAGGAGGTGGAGGTGGACGTGGTGGTGGATTTCGTGGCGGCCGAGGTGCCCCACGCGGTGGTGGCGGTCGTGGACGTGGAGGATTCGGTTCAAACCCAAGGAAGAGTGGAGGATTCGATGCTGAAGCTGCTCCACAGAACAAGAAAGTATCATTCGACTAAAACTAAAAATCCGTTTTTATGTTAATCATGTAAGTCCATATTTTCTTTAATTTAAGTACATATTGACAATTTCCAAAGGGCCTTTTTGCCATATACTGAGTACATTGTCAATTGCCAGTATATCTTTCCCTTAAGGCCGATATCAAAATCTTGAGTCATGGGGAGTCCCATAAGTATACACTTTGGGAGTCATAAGACCCAAGTCACAGTTCAAATATTCTCATGGTTTGTCAATCTCGTGGGTTCATCCGGTTCTTGAATAATTTGCTAATTTTGACTATTTCTGACCTTTCAGAAGGGTGCGAGAGGCTGCTGGGGCGAGAAGGCGAATCAGGACTTGAAGTTTACAAAAGGGAAATCGTTTCGTCACGAAAAGACAAAGAAGAAGCGTGGAAGCTATCGTGGTGGGAATATTTCAGTGGCTGTAAACTCCATTAAATTCGACGACTAAAAAAGGGAAATTCAAAGCATTTAAAGTTAATTTACGTAAAGACATTTAAGGACTTTCCGTTGTGGCATTTGCTGTTTAGTGTTAAGGTTTTTATCCAACCTCGAGAAGTAAATAGGATAAATGTAAATATTAATTCTAACGACACTCTTTTTAATTTCTTGATCTTGTGTTCCTTCCTTTTCTTTGTTTTTTAGATTTAGTTTCATTTTTTTTGACAATGGGCGCAGACTTAGCTTCGAGTCACTCCTAAATGTTAATTATTCTAAAGTAAAACGTCAATTTATTCTGAATAAATAAAAATTATATTGGGAATATGTAGGGAGTGGTAGGTGATTGACTGGATTGATAGGTCAGAGGTCAGCTCTTCTCACTTTTTCTGCCTCTGTTGACAAGGCAGAGGATCGTGATGAATGATAGGGTGGCAATGGCCACGACGGAAGCGATGCCAACAAGGGAACGCTCCACCCAGAACCGACCGCTAGATCCGCCTAGGGTCAGCTTCGCCGGGCCTTGAGGTCGTTGGGGACAGCCCTGAAAAGTGAGAAAAATGTCTGAGACTGAGAATGGGAGATCTAGAGTATAATTATCGGGAAGAGAAATGGCACTGACCTTTTGTATTTGGTCTCCGAATGAATGCTTGACGAAAATGTCCTGGACGTCTGGAGTGTTGAGGAGTTGAAGCGATTTCTCTTGACTCATCATGTTCTCGTTCTCAAGAAGTTGGAAGCAAACCCTATGAAAATGGACAACAATCGCTTGACTTGTGACACATTATGGCAGATGTAAGGCTTACATGGTCCTCCCCTCTTGAGAGTTGCTCTGGTCGAAGGTCAAAAGCCTGAAGACTCCTTGATTAAACTGTGAATTGCTTTTAGGTTGATTTAGGAAGTTCTGGATTTCTTCTATCCATCGACCCATCCGAGTGAACTCTGCTGTTTCTGTGGACAAGAGTTGACCGTTTGGAGCAATGAAGATTTTGACTTTTTTCTTCATCATAGGAACTGGGACTGCACCCTCGTCTGGAGGGTTACTTAGCTCAACTCGGATGTGACCATTTTGAAAAGGTTCCAAATTATCCCAGACGAAAATGTCCCCAGTGACAGAGTCAATGCGGACTAATTCGGAGACATTGTGTGGCGTCTGAGAGACGACATTAGGGTGGTACATTTGCGTCGACATGAGGATTTTCTTCATTGGGATCATTTCTGCATTCCCAATCAAGTTCCCTACAGGAACCCCTGTCCCTACGCCAAGGATCATTTCCACACTCTTCTTGCTCAGGCTGATCAAACGGTCGCTCGTGAGGGAGTCACGATTAACCCTGATGTGGATTTTCGAACTGCAGTCTACAAGTGGGACTTTCTTCTCCTTGGGGAAGCATTTGAGTGACATTGTGACTTCATCTGGCTCCAGTTTCTCAAGGTCGTTGGCCACTACTAAGCTCACTGTTTGGTTGTCTACTGGCAGGAGTTTGAAGTACTCACTCATCCCACCGACAATGAGCTCAAAACCTACACGGTCGTTGGGGTAAATGTCAGCGTCTTCGGCAGTGAACTTGAACACTTCGGCACCTTTCTCGGTCGTTTCGTTTACAGTCAAGTGGAGGTTGCGGACGCTCTTCGGCAAAGTTGGGAGAGAATCGTCCAGATCTAAAGCAGGAATAGTGTGAGACCAATGTGGCAATATCTGACAGCCGTATTTCATTACCGACGACATGAATTGTGTACCACTCGGAATTGGTCCTTGGAGGAACACCCAAGTCCTCAACCCCAACCAGTACAGAGATGCAATCGTGAATCTCACGGTCAATGACGTTCTGGAGGTTGAGCATTCCCGTATTCTCATCCAACCGGAAGTAGGTGACGTCGTCGATCTGATTGACCTGAGCCTTCTTATCTTTGATCTTGTCGTGACATGGGAAGACTTGCTTAAGAAGACGGTACACTAGTCTCCCTTCGCCATTTTCAACAGAGTCTGTGTCAGTGGCCTGAATGTGAATCACCGGTGCCCCTGGAAAAGCTCCTTCAGATACTTCACCGCTGAATCGCTCATTTGTAAAGTAAGGCTTCCCATCATTAGGAATTGTGTTGGCAATCTTAATTTCTACTGGAGTGTTGACACTCCGGTCTTTCCCGTCTTCGACAATTACAGTCACAGCGTAAGGGTCAGAGCGTCCTCGTCCTCGGAGAGATTTGGCCACCGTAATAGTTCCCGTCTTGGCATTGACAGAGAATAATCCTAATTTGGACTCATCCCGAAGTGTGTAGAGCAAGACTGGGTTTTCATCAGGGTCAATGCAAGTCAGGTTCCCGACAAGGGTGCCAATGGGAGAATCTTCATCCACAAGAAAATCTTCCTTTTGACGACAGTACGGATCGTTGTCATTAACATCTAGAAACGCAAGTGAACATTTTTTGTGCAATCTATGATCTACAATCTAATGGTTTACCGGTGACTTGGATCTTGAGAGTGGCCATGGCAGTGCGTTGGAAAGGACCACCCAAAGGCGTGTCCAAAGCCAAGACAAAGATGGTGTGAGAAGCATCCGCTTCCCTGTCAATGTCCGCTCCGGGTGCAACTTGGACCACACCTGCCAGCTCGTCGATGCTAAAGAGATGACTCTGCGGACCAACCAGAGCGTAGCGAATGGCACCGTAGTTTTCTGGGTCGTCACGGTCACTCGCCTCCACGGTCAAAATTGGCGTAGGGTAGACAGAATTTTCAGCCACTTTGCCCTTGTACTCCTAAACCAGTATTACAATTAATAGTCCATTGTCCATACAATGATTTAGTTGACACTGTTTCTTACAGTTTTGGAGAATACAGGGTCGTGGTCATTCGTGTCAGTGAGGGTGATTGCCAAATTAGCCACAGACTCCTCCCCTCGGCTGTCAACTCCCTTCACAGAGACGACGTAGCTCTTCTTCGTTTCGTAGTCAAGTGGACTCTTGACCCGGAGGATGTTGTCTTCCAGTCCGAATGGGTCTGAGTCTTCGTCCACCAGGACAAAGTTTACTATTTCTTGGTCAGAAACGTAGTCCCATGCGTTGAGAGTAGCGACATTGCTTCCAATAGCCTATGTCTTCAGGCACTGTGAGATTTATCCAAGGATTCGTCGGAGTCCAAGGTTCTCCAAAATACGGGTACAGTCTCTCCGCTGCGGTCACATACACTGTCACCGTAGCTGTGAATGAATGAATGAACTCACGTGACACAACTGTCGTCTCAGTATTTTGGTTTAAAATTTGTTTAATAAATCCTTACTGCTGTCGTTCTGTGGCATAACGCCGTTCCTATCCCGGACATGTCCTTGAAATTCCAGAACTGAACTATGTTTGTGCTCCAGCGATGAAATCAAAAGGATGTTGCCTAGCTTCGGGTCCACTCTAGAAATCAGTTTTCAGTTAAACAGACGCACAATAAGTGCCGAAGGTACTTTGGCAAAATCAAAACATTTTTTTACCGGAGGTATGAAACGTATTTTTCGCCGTCTTCCAGACTTCCAATGGAGCCTGAAGCGTCCCAGACTCGACATGGACATGAAATGCTGTACTCTAGTTTAGCATTTTCGTCACCATCCGACGCTTCCAGTTGGAGCACAGTATCGTCCGGCTTTGACGACTCGCTCATGTCAACAACAAAGTGATCTGTGACGAATTTCGGGGGCTCGTCGTTGACATCTGTGATGAAAATGTTGACCAAGATTTTAGCCAATTCGGACGGTTTCCCTTCGTCCTGGACCCGTGACTGTGACAGGATAGTGTCGCTGCTTCTTTTCAAAATCCAGTTGAGCTGAATTTCCTAAGTGAAGCATTCCTGAGTTCTCATCTATTGTGAATAAATCTGGTTCCGGCTGGGAGTGGATGTAATAGCGTAAGGCGATGTCCTGTCCATCGGGGTCATGGGCCACAGTCCGCAAAATCGGCAACCCTGGTACCATTGTCTCAGGGATTTCAACACGTTGTTCCGGAAATGGAAAACTTGGTGGAATATTGTGCACTGGCTGGACAATTAAGAGGACGGATTGTACTGCCGATTTTCCAGATTTGTCCGTAGCCGTAACAATGAGTTTGTGCTCACCACCTTCGGCCCAACTGGAAATGTAAACGTTATATTAGAAAAAAACGTACTTTGTAATTCCAAATGTATTACCTGAGACGTTTCTGTAGTTTTAACTCTCCAGTCTCAGACTCGATGTAAATCCCGGAAGAGTTCATTGAATGATCAGTCACAGTATACTCCAAGTGGTCATTGAGATCTGAATCTGTAGCTGTTATCATAAACGGTGGGTCAAAGTTCGTCGTTCCATCAGGCACGGAGCGACGAATGACATTTTCTTCAACCGGAAATACTGGGCTCTCGTCGTCCCTTGGCTGCGTATCCAAATAGAAAAGAGCAACCACTTCTTCATCAACTTTGTTCCCGGATTTGGCCTTGACTAAGAAAAAATGGCTCCGTTCCCGTTCGAAATCAAGACACCGTTCCACATCACATCGGATATCTCCAGTGTCCCCGTCCATTACAAACTTCTCCGAGCCTACTCCAATCAATGAGTAATTCAGGCCTGGGATCAAGTGGTCATTCTTGGCAGCAATTGTAGTGACTAGCTCCCCTTTCCCAATATCCTCTGGAATCGCTACACGGAAAATAGTTTGATTGAAAGCAGGAAGGATTTTCGGCCCTCCTGCCACCTCGATAGGGACATTGAGCTTGGAAACGAGATGTTCCCGTTGATACGCTCCTATTTCTAGGTTGAATTTTGAGCCTGGGTCCAGGAGGGAGATGTTAAGAACTTCCATAGTGATGATCCCTTTAGATCGAATGGTAGGGTTCCCATTCGGTGGAGTAATGAAGGAAAACACTAGGTCAACCGGGGAGGGCAAGGTCCATTGGAACTGTAAGTTGAACTGTGCGTGTGCTGGTTCTTCATCGACATCTTCAACCTCCACTTGGAAGTCAGGGAATGTCCAGGACTCATCAGGGTTATATGGAATACGGAGAATTTGTTCGTACTCTGATGGCTCGAATCTTGGCAAGTTGTCATCAACATCGTCAACCATTACTGCTACGCCAACCCGGGTTATAAGCGTAGGCTCTGTGTCATCTGCATTCAACGGGAATTCACGAGCTTCCAGCGTCAGCTCATAAACGCCTAATAAAACCCAACAGGTGAAGCCCGATACACGAGACCAAAACCTATGAGAATGTTAACTTTACCTAAGCTTTCTCTGATGAATTCTTCTTCGGCGTCTAGCATATTCTCGGATGTTTCCACAACCGCTGAAAACGTGCCGTTGAATGGATCTCGTTGGATGTTACTCAGCCTGAAGTAGTCATTTTGAGCATCATCAATAAGCTTCAATTGAATATCCCGAGGATTCCCAGTGTCTCCGTCTTGGCAATAAATCTCACCAACTTTTGTCCCGGGGACGGAGTTCTCCTTGACTTTAAATACATAAGGGCCTCCAATGAATCGCGGTGATTGGTCTGTAAATGTTTATCCAAAAATCGTCACTCTAAACTTAAACGATTGCAGTGTCAAACAGTAACCTTGAACGTCAATAACACCGATAGCGACGAGAGCGCTGACACTGTTGAGTCCGTCTGTAGCATTCAACGTCAGAGCAAATGAAGAGTGCCTTTCATAATCCAGTGGCCTTGCCAATGTTACTATTCCGATATAGTTCCCTTCGCCAATGGCCTCGGCAGTGACCCCAAAGTATTCACAAGCTAATGCAGACTTTTGCTTATCACAGGTCAACTGGATCTCAGCATTGGTACCAAAGTCCTCATCAGTGATGACAATGGACGAGAAAATGGTCGTCCCTACTTGAGTACTTTCGGACACTTTGAAATTGTACGGTGTGTTTTCAAAAATAGGGGGATTGTCATTGACATCTGTGACGAGGATTTCACGGCGTATGGACACCGTCTCGGGCTCTCCGCCGTGGCCATCGTCTTAAACATAAAAATGCGAAAATTCACTGCGTGTGATTAGCAGTGAAATCTTTGTATTTTCTTCATACCTGTAAGACTGATGATGACATCCAAGGAAGCCTCATTCTCACGGTCAAGAGCTAAAAGAAGAAGACAACAATGGTTAACTCAATTGTTCCTTTTTGCAACTTCCTTCTAAAATTGCAACAGAGTTAAGTGCACCTTTAATTAGTGAAATATCTCCTGTTTTCTTATTCACACGAAAATACTCGCCACTGATGCTGTAGGTGATTTCGCCATTTTCTGGGTCGCTTCCTTTCAGTCTAGAAAACAAAATTACAAAAACGCGTGACCTCTCCCCTGATCGCTAAAGAATGAAATTTATGTCTAATTTCACCTGTAAATTACTGATCCAACAGGTGTATCTTCGGCTAGAGAAAATCGGTATAAATCGCCACCATTGTGGAAAACAGGGGGATGATTTGGACCACGCATTTGGCCAAAAACTGACACTGGGAAATGAGGAATGAGCAAGGTCAAGATGACGATCAAAGGGGATTGACCCATGACTAAAATAACTGTCAAGGACTGCTGAAGCACTTAAGTGACACTACTGTTTCGGCTCCATTGTCACGGCGTCGTGGACGCCCTCGTCAATCAAAAGGATCCTGAGCGTTGAATCGTGTCGTATGAGCGTGGTATATAACGGGAGTCAAATGGAGTTGACCTCTGGCTACGTCCGTGTCTTCATTCCTTCTGAATCTCAGCCCAAGGGGATACCGCAAACCCCACCTGTAATTTAACAAGAAAAAATGCTTTCATTGTTGTCCTTCTATTGTTCAGGTGTTTCTCAGTATTGTTGTAAAAGACCTGATGAGACGCTAATAATAATTTACAAGCAACTTACCCATTTCGCTTTCCTGCTGAGGTCACCTTTGGTCGTATCCAGATTTTGCTAATTCTCAATTGTCGCCTGACACGACAGCGCGTCAAGGACAGGATAGCCACATTTGTATTGCTTACCTATTTGTTTTTTTTTTATTTTAACATTTTTAGAAGAAGTCCACATTAGTACGACGACGGTATGCTGTGGTTTGAGTCTCTTCTGAGGAGGCCGTTGACCTTTGTCGTTGCTGTCCAGTAGAGGTTTCCTCTTGGCTATTCCGAGGCTCTTCGTACCTTTGCTGCGCTGCGGCGGTGTTGAGTAGGACTTCCGGTGGCAAGTACCGCCTCCATCCCATTGCATTTTGTTTCAGTTTATCCCCTTCCGCTTTGAGTACTGCCTGCAGCTTCTTGAGCATTTTCTTGATCCAAGAACTTGAAGACAGAATCAAGCATTCCGTCCAGTTGCCCAAGGACTTTGCTCACCCGATTCAGTTTGATCTGGAGCAGCTTCAGGTGGAAGTTGGCATACTCCTGGGCCATTTCGGGAGTGTAGTCCAACTGCAGTCGGTCACGAAGGAAGCTAATCGTGCGTTGTCGCATGGCTTCCATCCGCTCCTCAGAGACGGAGAGAGTTGTGTTCATTGCCTCACGAATTCGTCGTTTCTTATCTTCCTTTGGAATCATTCGGAACCCAGTTCCTTTGAGCAACTTGTCGTTACAGTATTTGAGTATCTCTTGCATTCTGCCAAATTCCTTTGATTTCAGGCAGCCCCGGATAAAGGTGGCAGTTGCTTCTTCCATGGCTTTGATACGAAGTGGTGGGATCGCATGTCTCTCATCCCCACTCGTCTTGTGGCGGCGGAAGCAGAGGAAGCGGCTGAAACGAGAGTTCTTGATAGCCGTCCAGTAGGTTTCCCTATGCTTCCGTTGTCTTGCGATTTCTTTGGCTTCGAAGAGACCACTTGAGAGCAAGGCGACAAAGAGGTTGACACCCACAAGAACCAAGAACAGTCCAAACAGGAGAAAGTAAGTACGACCAATGACTAGGTGGACTCCGGTGATCTCATGGTAGAACGAGGCTTGGAGGATTTGATGCTTCAGTTCCAAGAAGGCGTGGCTAATGGAGTGGAAGCTTTCCAGAGTGTCACCGAAAGCAAGGACGCCCCAAAACGCAAAGGCAATGGAGAGAACGATGACGATGAAAATGAAACCAATGAGGAAGCGGGCGGTTAGTCTTAGCGTCAGAGCAAGAATGAAGAATCGATTGAGACAGAGAATGAGAAATCTCCAACTCTTGATGATACAGAGGCCAAACACAGCTGCAAAGAAGGAGATGTGCACGTGATCCCAAAATGCAATGCGCTGGAGGCAGATGAACTCATTGACCAGAGATGTGTCCAGGCGATCATGAATGTTTCTTGTGGTTATTTCATACTTGAGGGCGAGGCCGAGGGCGAGCATTAATGACACGGCGATTGCAAAGTCCAGCCATAGCCAAAGATTCTGGATGAATCCGATTCGATAGTGGACCCAATGGTAAGCAATTCCGCGTCCTAACGTCAGGATTAGACCGAGGGTGTACAACGAGATTCCGATGTACGCCACAGTGACCCAACTGCGCCAGCTTTCACCTTTAGTTGCCGGAAACGTAATGTGTAACGGAAGGACCTGAAACATAAGAATAAAATATATCAAACAAAAAGCTAAACTCACACCTACAGCCTTACCCTTGCCGAAGTCACAAAAGCGCCAGCTGGTGTTTGCTCAAGAGTGAGCAAGATGTCAGCGAAAATGTTCACGTTCGGCACAAAGACGCTCATTTCCACAAACACTGCGCGGGTTCGGTCATCGATCCATCGCGTTTGTCGGAGGTAATTGAGCACAGCCACAGTTTTCCGATGTTGCATCCCAAGCTCGGCAACGTAGCCTCCAGCATCGTACTTGTTCACACTCCCGGTAATGATGATTGCCCTTGTTTCAGCTGGAGTTCTCCACTTCCAGACATCGTTGGTACTTTTCCAACTTCGTGAGCCATTGACCACTGCCTTCCAGAATGGATTGTAAGTCTCCGTCTCCTCTTCGAAAGTACTGTAACTTCGGGTGCATTTGATGAGATGCTTCCGCTTCTCTTCTTCAGCGGTCAAAGTCACTTTGGAGTCAAGGTAGAGCTCCTTCACTTTCTCGTGAATTTTACATTCGGCTACATACGTGTGAAACATTATACATGAGCAGAAATAACCCAAAGACATGAGAATTTAGCCTTACATTCCTTGACACGAACTTGACGAATGCGAAGGACGCCGATGATCATGGTCTCCCTGTCTGACATCATTGTCGACTCAAAACGCGCATCCCCAATGGGTATCAATGGGTTCCCATTGTAGTCTCTCTTTGGATTCACTGTGGTCGCCAACTTCTTCATATAGTCGTAAAACCTTGAAAGAAATTGAGTTCATTTAACAAATGTTCGTTATATCACTTTTGTGTTGTTTTTTTTTCATACGCTTTGCTTGTAGTTACTTTGAGGAAACTCCCTTCCGGCTCGTGGAGGTCAAGCATATGCTTAACGTGGGAGGTCACCCGGAATTTCTATATGAAAATGGGTCATTTATCCCTTCAGATGCGAGAATTGAAAGTGGCTAACCGCAGTGGAGGAATTGCTGATGATTGTAGCCAGGAATACCATTGCCATTATATGGAAAAACAATGCAACCATTCCACGCTTGAGTTCATTACGGCGTCGTGCTTTCAGTCGCAACTGGAGTAAAACAGAACCAGGCAAAGGAGGATAGGAACGTCGTGGCTGGAAGGGTTTGAGAGTTAGCTTCCGTTTTGTGTCCAGATTCTGCAGGTCATCTTGAATTACAACTTGGAATCGATCTTCTTCATACGTTTCGATTTTCTAAATTAACATTTATGTCAAACCTTGTTATCAAAGTGAGTAAAGTCCGACTTCAGTACCCGGTAAATGAGGCTGAAGATAAAGGCCACAATCACAATCCGAACAGGTTGGGTAATAATGATTGTTGTGATGAACGAAAAGAGGATTTCAGAGAGCCAGTGCTTGCTTCGAAGTCGCCCAATATGGAGTCCGTAGAAGACAGTGAAGAAGGAAGTGATCAAGATGGCCAGGACAGCAAACGCCCAAGAAACATAAATGAACCACCAAGGGAGGTAACTCATCTTCTTGTGCATCGGCGGAAGCAAGCAGAGCTCAAGAGATATCCCGTGGTAAATCAGATCCGGTTTTAGATCAGCCTTCTTTACCACTTGGACCGGGTGCATGACCGGAAGCTGTGCTTTCATTTCCGTTTCTAATGTTCGGATGTCCTTTTTCTTCAATGTAGTCCAAGGATGGTCTCCACGAGCCATCCGGGCTTCAATATCTGCTCTAAACAGCTCTTCAAAGTTCCCAGTCCCCGGATAAGTGAAGGCAGTCGGATCGTTTCTTCTGACAGCCATGACCAGGGCGTGGATTCCAATTCGTTCCAAATGCGTTGCAGAAGGAGAAAGGGCTTCCGCTTCCTCTGCGGGTGTGACCTTGTGAACAAAAGCGTCAGGCTCTCGCATCGAGTAAGGACGGAGACCGTGTCCTTTGGTTTCATTCCGAATCCACGCTTCTGTTTCTGCAATGTTCGTTGTAGGGATTGAAAATGGGCGGGGCTCACTACTGTCCCCATCTCCATCACCGACGTGTGCAACAATCACAGCTTCTTTGAACTCTCCGTCTTCATCAGGGAGGAAAATGAATTCTTCACGGTAGTTGTGCACAGAATCCTGTCGCTTGGTCCTGTCCTTCCATACGACCAGAGTGGGAATCCGACGTTTACGAATACGACGAAAGAGCAGGATTAACACCATCCCGACCGGTGTGGAAAGTGCTGCAATCTGGAGACCAAGAAGAATTTGACGCAAGTTGACTGAGAAGTCTCCAACTTCGAACATTGTACCTGGAAAAGGAATTTATGGAATGTGAATGTCACCTCTCACAAGCGGCAGCTTAACAAGTTGAAACCTTACTGTAGTCAGTGGTAGGAATGCCTTCCCACATGATGTTGAAGAGCATATGCGATACCAGAATCCCAATGGAGCAGACCAGACGCTCGCAACGAGTGAAGTTGGAGCTAGGGAGTCGGAACAGCATGCTGAACCACAAGTGGGAGTTGTTGAACTCTTCCACAAGCCGCTCGCTGAAGCGGAGCTTCCATGACTTCAGCTCTTCTTTCGTAGCGCATGGGATTTCACGAATGATCGCTGGATCTCGTTCATAGGTCATTGACAGCCAAGTATTGGCGAAAAAGTACCATTCTACTCCAGTTTTGACATCACGAATTATCACTTTCCGAAGGAACCTGAGATCCACAGACGCCATAAAAAATAAAAGCTTAACGAACAGCCCTTTCCTTCCTCTTACCACCCAGGTCGATTGCCAGAGTTGTCATGCCAGACTCTGATTTTCTCTAGCTGACCTAGCTCTGTAGCCGATGAAATGAGGAAAGAATCGTTCCCTCCTCGGTTGAGGACAGACAGGGATGGGTCCTTGATAACGTAGGTTTTGCTCCTCCCGTTTTCACCATAGATTTGAAGGGAGACATTTGCAGTCGTCCCTGCTGAAATCCTACTTCCGGTGACGACTCGAACCAAGTAAAAAGTATGGCTGTAATTTTCTCCAATCTCACACATGATGTTGATCCCGTAATGATGCTTCTCATCATTCCGATCCTTCCAGAGACAGGCCAGGTGACAGGTCATCCAAAACCCAAGGACGGCCAAAACTGTCGCAAGGACGACATAGTTGTCCGAAACTGTGAGGAAAAGGTTAATGTCTTTCACAATGTCAATTTGATTCGGCGGAACGAGAACGGAGCCTGAGAAGATGCTCAGGTGGTGGCAGTTACATTCCAAATAATCGCCAAGGACAAAGTTCGCCACCTATCGAACCAAAGACTTAAGTCTCAGTATAAGGCGCATTCTACCAGTTGCATGCTAATCTGCTCCGCCTTACCTCACACCCGTCGCCAACCCATTTGTGCTCATCTTCATTTCGTGAGAGACAACTAAGCTGAACAAAGTTAATCGAATAGTTCAGCTTGGTTCCAAATGTGACATTTTCAGACTCATCAAATGGCCAAATCCCAAGGTAATAATCCAAGTAATCGCTCGATTTTCTATAAACAAAATTGAAGCTGCCACTTGGGTCGAAAAGTGTCATAGGAAGCATGTAACTAACTCTTCATGGTGCTGAGGCGCTTCTTCTGTTTTGAACTCCACAAGCTCTCCAGAAGAGAATCGTCGCGTGTGAAGAGTATCCTGACGGCAGAAGTCTTCTGTGTTTGGTCTGTAGTCTTGAACAAGGGCCACTTGGTATTCGACAGATGCAAAGTCAGGACTTGGCTCAGAATGTGTTTGGATCACAATGTAAAATGAAGAGCCATGAATGAGGTGGAGATGGTACATCTTAATATTCGGATTCTCATCGGAAATCTCTTCGAAAGGGACCAGTTCCACAACCTGGTAAGTCCCCCTCCGCTCTTGCTTCAGGATTGCTTCGTCAATTATGTTCACCGAAGTAGGCTTGAATGGGATTTTAATCCGAATCGGCTCAACTGTTTGCAATCCTTGGAGCCATTGGTCATTTCCTTTTGATTTTTCATCATTCTTTAGCTCGACTGTGAGCACACTTGTCTCAATCTTGGGGCCCATGTCACCGAAATAAGGATCGATCGCTGATTCACGAATCTGCAATCACTATAAATGAAAAACTAATCGTCAGGAACTTAGTCAATTTTTACTCACGTAGACTTGGACCACTTCCGTGTTTTGCTTTCTAATGAGATCCACAAGCTCAGTTGGGAATTTGACGTCTGGGTGGTCCTTGATTCTATCAATCGGTTCGATGTCCACTATGGTGGTGACTATGGAGTTACTCAGAGTTGTATCAAGTACGTTTGAGTCTGCGACGACCAGCCTCGTTGCAATAGCTTCCAGCAAATGGATCATAGCGGTAAAGGCACGTTGACAAATTGCTGACATCTAGCAAAAGGAAAAGAATGTGAAGCGCCTGTTCTTTTGGCATTTCAATATGTTCCTTACCCGTTTTACAGTTTCAACCTCCTCCTCACTTAGTGTAGTTTCCGGCTGCTCATTTGGGATTTCGTCATTGTCTGATGTGAGTTCGTCTACTTCCACAAAGTAATCACGATCGATTTGGTGCTGATGCTGTAGCTGCAAGTTTACGCGCGAGGTCTTGTGCGTTTTGGTTGACAACTGCTGCCTTCTCTAGTATTTTCTGACCTCGCTTCTCTGTTTCCAGCATAAGTTGCTCTGCTGCGAACTTTCCAGCTCTAAAATACGAAAGAAAATCAACTCTTGAGCAATGTCAAGGCGGCATTGACGAAAAAACTGGCAAACCTGGCCAGTCCTAGTATGTCTTCAGTTGCAATGATTTCTTCATCCTGGACTATGTAATTCCGGAAATATTGAGCTACTTTGATGAGCTGTTCAGCACAACTTAGCAACGTTTCGGTACGGAGAACTGGAACGTAGTTTGTGAACAAGTAGAGGCTCTGCATTACTTGCGTCACAATGAGGATATTGTAGAGTGGGATTTTCCGAATTCCTGCCATGATCCGATCAGACACGTTGATTCGTTGCTCCAGCGTCACGTCCTGGAGATAAATTTCCAGCCCAGATCCATTAGCTTTGAAGGTGTAGAGGACACTGAGGATGAGCTGAAGGGCTTTCTGATTGTCCCCTGCATTCATGAGTCGCGACAATTCAGAGCCATTTCCAGACTCAAAGCCAAATAAGCGGTCCAGTTCTTCACGAAATGTTTGCTGGACGTCATCCAAAAACGGCTTGTTTCCGGCGTTGCTTGTCGGCGGTAGCACTTCGAGGTCAAAGACAGTTAAATTCTATTTATAAAAAAAATTAATATAAATAAGTGTTCCTTTATGGACGGTTGGTTTGTTATACGTTATCCGCTAGGCCAAAGGAGTCTGAAACTTTGACCCAAATTCGGACTTCCTCTGCATCCCCAAGTGGAAAGTACCACAGTGTGATGTCTTCGAAAACGTCGTGAGCGAGCAGGATCCCGATTGGAAGAATCTTGTCATCCACGTTTTTAATGAAAGCTGTTATTTCGTATATCAGAGGGAGACTTGGAGGGTCAGGGTCGGTAAAGTCTTTGCATTTGATGACACCATGGGAGACTGACTTGAGGAATTCCAAGCTACGGCCAATGTCTGGAGGTAGAATATTGATCTGGCATTCCCCATTCTCTGGTGGCTTGTTGATGGCAATTGGAAGGGCTCCTCTTCCCTGGTGCTCTCCGTCACTTCCGATGCAGACAAATTCAAGGGGATTGTTGCTAAATACTGATGACAGCTTCAAGTGGTACATTCCATGTAGTGGTTGTACGACTTTGCCAAACCTTTCGTCCCATTCGTGTTGGTATTCCACCACCTCTTCGTCACAGTCGTGGCAATGACATTCAATGTAAATGACATCATCTGGGTTGAACTTGAAGCAGTTTTCCACACATCTACGATAAGATTCCATCAGTTAACTCATCGGTATTTACATGCGCCTTTGAACCCATACCTGACGACAACCTCCAAGCCCTCAGTTTCAATTCGGATTGCTTGAATAGCGCTAGCTGTCATGATCCGCTCCAAATAACGAACGCTATCCACATCAACAATGAAATAGTACACGTTGTTCATGTCCAAGCTGTGGACGTCCACTTCAATCCACGAATCAGTGCACGGGCTGGACGAGATTTGGGAACAGTCCTGAGGTGTTCTGTCATTGTTGATTTTGTAGTGCCAGTGAAACTGTAGCTTCGGGTTCTCAGGGTCGTTTTGGTCAATTGAGCTCGAAGCGTCGAGAATAAGGGGTTGATTCCCTGCAGCATGGTAGTGGATGACCCGTGAATTCCCACCTTTAATCTGAGCAATCGGTGGACTGTTTTGGAGGTTGAAATAACACTAAAGACAAGAAAGCAAGTAAAGTCAATCAGCTGATTAGTGGTTGAATTTGTTTCTGCTGTCCACGTACCCAGTCCAAGTTACCAACTGGTTTCTTAGCCTCGTTTGCAGTTTCGTGATTGTAAAAGACAAACAGCTGGATCCAGTATTCGCCTTGGAGTAGGTTGTAAGGGAGGAATATGATGTGCTTAGGGTCATCGTTCTCGTGCGCAGTGATTCCAGTAATTTCCCATTCGTTGTCTGTTACAAAAAGGTCAGAATCAAGTCAGAAGGCCAGTGTCTGAAGTTATGTCATTAACCTACTTACCGATCTGAGGGTATGGTGATTCCGTTGTCAATCGGAAGAGATTCCACTTGAACTTGATATGATCAGTTGGTTGACAACCTTCGTAGTAGAGACTTGCTTCAATGACAAACCGTGACTTTCGTTCGTACGTTGGAACTTGCGGGTCTTGCGTTCCAGTTCTACGTCTCCCGCAATTCTGGAGAGTGACCTGAGGGACGCAGTAAACTGTGTCAGCCACCACCGCGTTCTTCAGGACGTCCGTGACAATCTTGTCATTGCTGATGGTAGTTGTCACAGCGAAGGTCCGCTTGGATGAGAAGACATGAGTAAACGGGAAGAATTCCCAGCCATTGAACTTTAGGGGATCGAGCTGTTCCATCCCTGCAGCGCCTAGGAGGCCTCGTTGCTCATGAATCGTAAGCGGAACGAGCGGATGAAGATGTATTCCATCAAAGTTGAAGTTGAAGTTATCGCCAAAGTCGATGTTGAACGATGGCATAAGTTCCGTGGAACTTGACGATCAAAATGAAAAGTGTTTGCTCGCCAACATTGACCTTACTCGGGTAGAGAAGGTCCACTTTGGATATGGAAACGTGACAGAATTCCCCGGTGTAGATGGCGCTGACTGGAGAACAATCGCACTTGGTTGTCCTTGGGTTCACTTCCTCGCAGTTTTCCTCCATTCTGACATTGATTCTCAAAGTAGCAAGGGTCACGGTGACTGCAATCAGGTGCCTTTTGGTATCCTGGATCACAGAGGCATTCCCAGTCGTTCGTGGCTAGCGCATTTGGCTTGGGCTTGCAGCCGAATCCATTCTTGCAAGGAGTGTCACGGACGCAGCCATTTTGTAATTCGCAATTCTTTGCTTCCGGAACTTTGTAGAGTGCTGGGCAGTCACAGATGTACTCGTTCTCTTTAGAATTGCAGGTTCCACCGTTTTGACAAGGAGTTGAGTGACAGGCGTTTGTGAATTCGCAGCGCTGACCTTGCTTGGGTTGAACACAGGAGCAGAAAAAGTCGTCTTTTAGGTTAACGCAGGGTTCTCCCTGCAGACAAGGGTTTGGATTGCAGGCGTCCTTGTACTCGCAGTTATTTCCGTGGTATCCACTGCAGGCACACTCAAAGCCATTTCCAATTGGGGTACATTTTCCTCCATTTCGACAAGGATCCTTTGGTTTGCACTTGTCCTCAAACTCGCATTGCTTTCCGTGAAATCCTCTACATGTGCAGGCAAAGTTGTTTTCAGTCTTGCTACAGGTGCCTCCATTCCGACAAGGATTAGAGAAACAGGAGTCTATGAACTCACAGTTTGGCCCATGGAAGCCATCAACGCACTTGCATTCGTAAGTGTTTCCAAGTCTGTTGCAGGTTGCTCCATTCTCACAAGGGTGTTTGATCTCGCAAGCGTCTTCTAACTCACAACGATCGCCGTAGTAGTCCAAAGAAGTGCAAGTGCAGGTAGTCTTTCGTGTTTCCAGATCAAAGTTACAGTTGCCCCTTCCTCCGAAACAGTATGGTTCCGCCCCATCGCAAGGGTTGACAGGGACCTCGCAATTCTTCCCAGAGCGGAACTGTGGGCATTTGCAGCTGTATTCGTTGTCAAAGGCCTCGCATTTCCCCTCGTGTTGACAAGGATTTGAGATGCAGGAGTCAGTGAACTGACACGTTTTTCCGATATGGGGTTGCATGCACTCGCAGGAAAAATCGTTCTCAACATTGTTGCATTTAACTCCAGGTCGGCAAGGATTCGGGTCGCAGGCGTCCTTGAACTTGCAGTTTTTTTCATCATAGAAGCCTTTAGGGCAAGTGCATTTGTAGGTATCTTCAAGAGCTGTGCATGTTGCACCGTTCTGACAAGGAGCGTCTGTTTCACAGAGGTTCTTGAACTCGCAGTGGTCCCCGTGGAACCCACTCTTGCATTTGCAGGTGTAAGTGTCTTTATCTCTGTTGCAACTTCCATTAGGCAAGCAAGGGTCCTTAGGTTTGCATGCGTCCTTGAACTCGCAGTCCTTGCCATAGAATTCTTTGCTGCAAGTACAATGGTACGTGTTTCTATCTGGTGTGCAGGGTTGATTATTCTGACAGGGACGTTTAATCTCGCAAACGTTTTCGAACTCACAACGTTCGCCGTGGTGGTCCTTGGAATTGCAGGTGCAGGTGGCCTTCTGTGTTGCGAGGTCAAACTTGCATTCGCTCCTCCCTTCAATACAATATGGAGGCGTTGCATTGCAAGGGTCGAGAGGCAATTCGCAATTCTTTCCAAAGCGGAACTCCGGGCATTTGCAGCTGTATTCATTCTCCAGTGCCACGCAATCTCCACTATTTTGACAAGGGTTTGAGGTGCAGGAGTTTATGAATTGACACATTTTTCCGAATCGGAGGTCCGCGCAGTTGCATGAAAAGTCGTTTCCAATTGGTTTACATTCAGTTCCGGGTGGGAGACAAGGATTTTGGAAACAGGCGTCTTTGAACTTGCAGCTTTTTTCTTCGTAGTAGCCGGTTGGACACTCGCAGAAATAGTCATTTCCATCTGTCCAGCAGGTCCCTCCATTTTGACAAGGGGAATCTGTTCCACTACATTGGTTCTTGAACTCACAATGGTCGCCGTGGAATGAGTTCATGCACTCGCAGTAGTAGTCGCTTCCTTTGTTCTTGCAGATTCCATTAGGCTTGCAAGGGTTTGTTGGTTTGCAAGCGTCCTTGAACTCACAGTGATCGCCGTAGAAGTGCTCCGGACCATTTTCCAGGCACTTGCAGTGGGCTTCGTTTTTATCTGGTATGCATTGTCCTCCATTCTTACAAAACTCTTTCGTGGCGCACATGTTCTTGAACTGACAACGATCGCCGTAGAAATCATCAGAGCAGTCGCACTTGGCAATTCCTGTTTCGAAATTGAAGTTACAGGTATTCACTTCGCTGGAGCAGTATCTGGGATCGTCACAAGGGTCGGCAGGGAACTCGCAATGTTTTCCGGTACGACTGTAGAAGCAGTCGCATTGAGATTCACTGTGCTCTTCTTGGATGCAATTTCCAAGTTTCACACCCTTAGGGCTTACACAAGGGTCTAGGAAGCTGCATTTGGGGAACTGACAGGCCAATCCGGTGAAGTTGACGGTACATGAGCACGTGGTAATGCGTGTGTCATTCCTGTATTCGCAGCCGTCGCGACGGGTTCTATTGTACTCACAGGGGGCATTAGGGCCGATTTGGTCGCAAGGATATATCGTTTGGTCACAATGTTTTCCGTACCAAGCAGATTTACAACTGCAAACCGGCACTGGGTTATTAGTCAACAGGTAGTGGTCACCAGTTCTGACGGGGTCACATTCTTCATTAGGCCCCCTTTTTGAACATGCTTCGATGTACTTATCTAGTTTGCACCAATTCTCCTCACTGCACTGGCTGTTCCAATATGAATCACTTATGCACTTGCACCGACGATTAAGTTCACACGGGTTTGCTCCATTTGAGAGGTCAACATTTTCCGTATGGCAACAGTATTTTTGGAGGCGCAGTACGGCATTCTGAAATTGGTCGAAACAGCACGTTCTGCACGGAGTCACTATATTCCCGTGGTGCAGTTCCAACACGTCGGGGGTGCATTCGATTAGTCTTGGGAGATCCTTAATATCCGGATTTATGGGTCGTTGTCCAGTAACTCCGATGATGAGACTGATCAGGAGGAACAACTGGACTTCCATTTTGAGTTGCCAATTTGTGATCTTGACTTGAGATTCTTACATCCAAGGTTTTTTTGACAACTAATTAGTACGGCCAAATCGCTGAAATTCGTTGTCAAAGGAACCTTGCTTACATCTTTCTCCAGTCAGAGGCTGGAGGAAACTGAAGAAGAAAAATCAGACCCTGCAAATCCTTCTGAAGGTTTTGTTTGTCTTTCACTTTTTCTGAACCGAATTCCATGGCTACAATTCGGGAGTGAAAGAATGAAATCATCCACAGTTCACAAATCACAAGCACTTTGATCTGTCATGCTTTTACAGGTGTCAACGACGTCTCGACTAGAGCTTCATGTGGCTAACATTTTCGAGTAATACTAAACCCCTTCCATCACGAATTTTGTCTGGGATTTTCCAAACCTAACTGAAGAGAATGGTGGAAAGTTATTGAAAATCGCTGACAGTTTCCTGAATCCCAACTCGCTTTTACATAAGAGAAACCATGTGAAACGGAAGGTCGCCCAGATTCAACGTTTGCTCCTTTTAATAGTACGAATGGTTCACTCTTTAGGAATTTAGACGACATTATAAGTTCAATTTTGATGGCTCCTCCCGTTGACCCCGTGCTGACTCCATTTACCTTTATCACTGTTCCCAAACACGATTCGGAAGGCAAACACAAGGCTGTTCTCGATGTCGGACAATACAGCAAGTGTCTTTCGTGGCGTTCCCAAAGGTACGAGCTGCACCGTGGTACTTGTATGCTGGAATGTGGCCCGAGTAACCTGGAATCATCGGCTCACAGCAACGGTACACGCTGGAAAATCAAGGGAAAATTAATTGAATCCCTCGAAAATTAATTCCAAGCTTGTGGTTCCTATATTGCTTACATTTTGGACAGTGGCCCTGAGAGTGGTGACGGGAGGTAGTGGTAGTTCGAGCTGCTTTGGTAGGTCACACAAGGGGTTGACCAGTCATGACAGTAGCACGTGGGCCGTCTAAGTTAGAACAAAACAGTTTTAGCATAAGTTTACATTCGTTTAAGTTTCATTCGCCAACGTTTGGAACGACTGTGCGGGATGAAGGTTCCCAAACGGCCGGTCACATTTGCACGGGCAGCAGTCGAAAGTGGACACTGGACCACAAGCGATGATCGGTGGCAGCGAGAACAAAGGTTGTTGACCACAACAAGCCATGTCAAGGAACGTCAAGGAACGTTCTAAGCAAATTAGAATTTAGTAAATTATCAGTTTCTAGAAAAAATTATGCTTTTGGTGCAGTCATGTCCGAATTTTAGTGCTGTTATTTTTTTTAAAAAAAAAACGGGAGAAGTGTCGTTCCGGCGACAGGCGCCGTTCAAACTTTCAATGCAAGAATAATTGCCTGTATTTTAATTTTTTAGATTTCAGATGAAAAACCTGGGAATTAGAATCAACGTATCCAAAATCGAGAGTTCGTAATGAGTTGGTGCTGCGGTGATTGCTGTACGGAAGGTATGTTCAAGGTCAAGTTTCAAAAGGTCAATTCTCAGATTTTTTTTTTAACTCCGATTGACCTTATTTTGCAGAACAAGAGCCTGGGATCTTGGCCGGTTCTGAGCGTGAACTTCCCGATGACACATTGACAACGTACTTTCACAACGAGCTTCGACGCAAGAAAATCCAAGCCAGCAAGGCCGCCGTTGTGTACAACGAGAAGAGCCTCACATTCGCCGCTCTCCAAGTGCAGTCAACGATTCTGGCCAATCAGCTCAAGTCTAATTTAGGGAAGAACTACCTCAACCGAAATCCAGACGATGATCTCGTCGTTGCCCTCTGCGTTCCCCCGTCTGAAAAATTGATTGTGCTCATCTTCGCCATACTCAAAATTGGAGCCACTTACCTTCCACTGGATCCACACTACCCTTCCAGCGTCATTCTCCAAATCCTCACCGCATTCTGTCCTACCGTGGTTATCCATGAAGCGTCCCGAGTAGTCCCAGAGAGCTCAGAGGGCCCGATCTTCCTCGCAGTAGAAGCCCTTTGGACCCAATCTGGGATTGACTCGACCCCACCGGAAAAGTTTGAGATCCTTCGTGATGACAAGATCGTTGAGGTCGTGGCATTGCCACAAGAGACACGAGCCTTTGAGCGTCCAGTGGTCATCATCCACACCACAGGACTGCATAAGACCCCAAGAGGAGTTCGGATCTCGCACAAGTCAGTCATGAATAGGATCTCCTGGACATGGAGAAAAATTCCTTTCACCAAGACGGGGTGTACTTGTCTCAACGTGCCGGTGACCTTTGTCGAGTCTCTGCACCAAATCTTCTCTCCTCTGCTCAAGGGGATAACCTTGCATGTGTACGGGACGGAGAAAACAGGGACAATGGCTAGTCTCATCGAGAACTTGGAAAAGGACAAAATCACCCGGATCTCGCTGGGTATGGTCGCTCTTGGGCGGCTGATGAACGAGTGTCACGTCATTGGACGAGATGATGCGAGGATGCGACTGAAGCAGCTCAAGTTTGTCATTTGCAAGGGCGATATCCTCAGCTATGACTTGGCCAAGCGATTCTTCGCAGCATTCCCTGCTGATGGCAAATCGCTTTACACCATGCACGGATACACAGAGCTTTCTGGAGATATCATTGCCGAGCGCTTCAAGAGCTTGTTAGATGTTCAACGCCATTTCATTTCTGGCCATATTGTTCTAGGTATGGAACTTGACGCTATGAACTTTTAGATTTGAAGACTCTAAATCAGTGAATTTCAGGTCAAGTCATGGACAACACGAAAATCTACATAATGAATCACAACCGGGAGTTAGCTGAAAACATGGGACAAGGTCAAATCTGTGCCGGTGGAGCTCAGTTGGCCATGGGATTTGTCAACAAGAACTCAAAGGAATATGGCTTCATCAACAATCCCTACGAGAGTTCACAAAGTCAGCGAAGCGAGCTGTTCCAGTGTGACGTTGAAACTAATCTTGTGGTCCATGTTTTTCAGAATATTGTCGACTTTTCCTGACCGGAGACTACGGACGCTTGATGGTTTGTGACGACCGAAAGTGTCGACTCCTCATGGAAGGACGTGGTGACACTTTTCTGAGACACAATGGATATGAGTTTGCAGTTGAAGACATTAAGGAGATTTTGAAGGAACACCCTGAAGTGGACCATGTCAATATCTTCATCTTCCACCCTGGAAAAGCTGACCAGGTAAATAACAGAATGTAAAGGTTGAAATCTTGGTCACGCGAGACTTATTTCCTAGGTGGTGCTTGCCTTTGTTCTTCCGACGCCAGGGTCTTTGACATCTTTGACGAATGCGGCGGTGAATGAGTACATGAGCCAAAAGGTGCCTGGATTCATGATCCCAATGATTCGTGTTGTCCAGTCCTTCCCATACCTTGAGAACGGTCATCTCAACCGGCATAAGTTACTTCGAGACTATCTCGAGGGACGAGAGACTGGTAAGAAATACAGGGACTTGGCAAAGTAACATTGAAGCTTGGTCTAACACTCAGGATTTTTGTCCAGGATTCGATGACTGGGGACGACTAAAACTTCGGAACCAGGAGGGAGTGGAAGCTGGTAAAGTTTTGATGGAAGCAATGTACAAGTTTTGCTCTATTCCCGTCAAGCTTTCCATCAAGTCGCTCCAATCATCGTTTTATTCGCTTGGAGGGAACAGCTCGAACTCGGTGTGCCTTGTGGTCTCCTTGAACAAAAAAGGATACCCGATTTGTAAGAATCACGACCACCACAATGAAACCTTTTGTGATTTGCTTTCATTTTGGCTTGTAGCTGTCCAGGATTTCATTGGAGCAGAATCGATCGAGGACTTGATCAACCTGATGGAGAACAGAAGAACGCTTCAGAAATTTCGGAAAGCAAATCAGTCCAAGGCCGCAGCCACAGTGACCTCACCTACAGCGCTTGCAATAGATTCTCGAGCCATTCAAATGTATACAACGAGGTATCTGGAATCAAGGCACCAGCGAGAAGTCGTTCAGTAAGTTCGTCTTCGTCAGATTCGAATTAGCTCAAGGTGTGATACTTGTGATGTAATTTCCAGATTGATCAGTCGCTCTTACGCTCGACACGGTGAGCTAGAGAAGATATCAATGGTAACCGAAGACGAAATTTCTAGCTACCTTAATTCTAACTGGGGTCGCATCCTGGAGCAACAAATGTGCATCGTTGTCATTCGAAATGAAGACAAGAAAATCGTCGGGGCAGGTCTTTGCTATGACTTTTTCACTGATTTGGAAACAGAGCATGCCAGCCCGTCGCTCAAGTTCATTCTTGAGTTTGAAGCTGAGGCCAGGGGTCAAGTCATGTAAGGAAACAACAGTCTAAAACTTTAGTTACCATTCCAGCAGTTAACATCTGTATCTGAACAGGACAAAGGTGAGCGAGTTAGAAGCTGCAAATGAGGTCTACAGTTGCTTCATGATGGGAACTACCGGCGACCTCGGGCCTCCAGAGAATATTCGTGTCATTGTCCTCTTGGTCAACGAAATGCTTACAAGGGCAAGATCAGACGGGTTCAAATCAATCCATTTCGCATCCACTAATCAGCTTTTACGGGTACGATAGTTCCGTAAAGGTAAAAAATTGCAATATTTCATGCGCGTTCTTTTAGGACCTGCTATTGGATGTATTCGAGTTCAAACTGATTGATGACTACGCAGTGAATGAATACAAAGATGAAGCTGGTTATCGTCCATTCCATCTAGCTCCAGCCACGCTTACGATGTCAACGTATCATAAGGTCTTCCAGTCCACGAACAAAACCTCAGCAGTCGTCATTGTTGGAGATGCAAAGAAAAGTTAAGAAACGATGCAAAATCATTGGCAAGTGAGGTCAAAATTCATTTGATTTAATTACAATTTCAAGAATATAAAGCAGAAAATGAGTTCGTTGAACCTGTCTGGAAGTCTAGGGGTCGTTGACCTTTTGGTAAACAAACGCATTCCTGTAGGCGGTGATGCGCAGTTTTGGGGGGATGTGACTCATTCATTTTCGCTCCTTCGCCGCAACGTGTTTTCAGTGTTTTTCTCTGTAACAATTGTCAGGTCATAGGTAAATAAGAGCAACAATCTTCAGTATGATGGAACCATTGTTAGAATGCTGTAAGCTAGGAAGAACGCCGATCCTAGTAGGTGAGAAAGTTGATATTCCAACTGACCATGTCACGCTCAAGGCCTTCTTGGCCCACCAAGTGAAGAAGAAGCGTCTCAGACCGGAGAATGTTGCACTAATCCAGCCAAAATGTTACGAGTATTCTACCGAGGGTGCCCTTTATACCAGCTCAGAAGACTTCAGGACCTATACCTTCGAAGAAGTGGAAGAACTGACACACAGAGTGGCCTCTGTCCTGTATCGATACCTCAGCTGGTGCCACTGGGGACCGTAGGTGCCAATTACCTTGTTCCAGCGTATTCCTTGCAGAAGTTTGACTTTGTATTTACAGACGAAATGAAGACGGGGATCTTGTGATTGCATTCTGCTTGCCAAATACTGTCAAAATGGTCGTCATTGTCCTCGCTATTCTGGAGCTGGAATGTACTTTTCTCGCAATCGATGCCATTTGCCCGGAAGAACAGATGGTACACATGGTTCGAGAGAATAAATCAGCACTTGCTATCATCGACCCGATTGGACCAGTGGTCACACGCTACACTTGTCTCACAGCGGTGGATGACCCTTTCGTCGTGTCCGTAGAAACCCTTTGGCGTGACGCATTGAAGCTAGAAACGCAAGATTATGTGACTCGGAAATCCATTAATCGACACAGAGAAACGTTGGATAGCGCTGTATCAATTACGTACACTTCTGGAGCACAGAACCTTCCAAAAGCAGTTCGAATTGGGAATCAATCAATCTTGAACAGGGTCATCTGGCACTGGAAAACGTTCCCTTACGAGGCTGGTGATGTGACAGCTGTGCTCTCAAGACCATCGGCTGTAGGATTCTTTCCAGAGTTTTTCACTCCATACTTGGCCGGCGTACCTGTTTTGATTATTCATCGGTACTACAAGCCAAGAGGAAATTCGCTCTTGCATTCTATCAATGCTTCGAAGGTTACACATGTCACGGTGACTCCGAGCATGCTCGACGCAATTGTTCAAGCGGTAGAAGATTCAGACAATCCGGATATAATCAGACATCAAGTATCGTCGGTGAAGCTCTGGATTAGTACTGGGGACATTTTGACATTTGGCTTGGCCGAAAGATTCTTTCGCACACTCGGTAACAGGCAAATTGCAAATCCAATTCAGAAGCGAAGGTGGGTATCCTTTAGCGGAATTTCATCTGGGGAATCCATTGACATGAACAGCGGAGGTGACGTCGGCAATCGGTTTCAGGCTCAAGGGAAATTGAAGTCTAGTGCTATCCTTGTCAACATGCATGGAAACACTGAGGTCACTGGTGGAGCAGTCTTTGAAGTTTTCAACGACTGGCATGACCTTGTGGATAAATCAAAGGACTATCGAGTACCCGTCGGAAGACCAATCTTTAACACAAACATTTGCATCTTGGATGACGTTGACCCAACGCTACTGGCAGTGGATACTCTGGGCGAGATTTGTGTGGCCGGACTCTCATTGACATTGGGATACATTTCGATCGTAGAAGAGACGTATGACTTTAGTCACGAATATATCTTTCCTCGCAGATCAAGTTAGCCCCTGATATAACAATCAAAATATGCGGACTAAAAGAAATCGGTTTTTAGAGTATCGACAAGGTCATCGAACCCATGATCTTGGCAGGATTGAAGTATGCAATGACGGAGTCCGTCGTCTCTTCTTTGACTCTCGGTGTCCAAACATGGTCAGAGTCCGAGGAAAAGTTCTCCGATTGAATGTCATTTCGGAACTTATCGACGAAACAGGAATGGCCGAGGAGGTTGAAGTATTTGTCTACAATCCAGGACGCTTTGACCAGGTTATAGAAATCTACAACTTGCATCTAGCCCAGTATGTCCAAGTGTTTTATTTCCCTATCTCATTTCTTCAGACCGTTGTTGCAGCTGTCCACTTTCGGAAGGACTATGGCGTTTACGATGTCAAGGTTGTTCTCCGTCACAAGCTAGAATGGGACTCGTTCACTGAAGTATTTCAAGTGAGAAGTATCCCTCGCATGATGAACGGAAATGTTGACCATCGTATGCTCATGCAGAAATACAAGAGGACTCGAGTCATCAGTAATTTGCTTAGTACATGCTTCTCAAGACTCTCCTGGTTATTTTATTTTCAGCTCACAACCGAGACTGGGCTTCCCTTTCACTTCCGGAGAAACAAATGGACGCTGGAAAGACACTTGTGGAAGCTGTGGCTGTGAGCATTGGCATCCCCGTAAGATTAGTCATTGAGGATTTCAACGACACTAATTTTTGGGAACTCGGTGGAACCAGCAACAGTGCAATCCTCACAGTCGTCCGGATCAAAGCAAAAAAGTACTTTATCTGTAAGTGTTTTTTTAATTAACACCAGAAACTGCATGGTTGGTTCCTTTTACACGGTTTTTAGCTCTTGATGACTTTTTGATGGCTGAGAAACTGACTTCCGTGCTCAAGCTAATGTTGGCTTCACTTCGGAAACCAAAAATGGATTTTACACCTTTCCATTGTGACCTTGCCGAAGAGGAATTCCGAGCTGTGCCTCTAAGTGAAGAGTACTTTAACGATGTCGCCATGTAATGTCTAAAGCTTCCGAAGAACTATGACCTTTTCAGTGTCCCTCTGTTTTTAGGATACTCTCCGAGACTTATCCGGTCAAAGATGACCTGACGATTTCAGCTTCAGTGACTCCGCTCCTTCTTGGTCTGGCAATTGACGAACTCTGTCCAATGTTCCTTCACCAAGGTCTATCGTATGGTCACATTCCACAACAAACTACTGGTTTTTAATTTATTTTTAAAACTCCAACTTTCCAGCGTAGTCATCCTTTCCAATGAAACAGACGAAGTCGTTGGCTGTAGCCTCAGCACTGATACTGAATTCAAACCACAACTACAAATGTCAAATGCAGTGACTCATTGCTTGGATGTGATTGACGCTGCTTCCCATGAAGCAATGTAAACTGGCCTTCTTATTTAGCTATAGTACATTATACATGTTTTTACTTTTTAGAAAATCCATGACTTTTGGCAGTCGGATAAAGATTATTCAGCCCTACTTTATGGGAACTGCAGCAGAACTCAATACTGTCGATAATGTTCTAGTGATGGAACTAATGCTGAAGAAGACGCTGGACACTGCAAAGGAAAAACTGTACACAAACTTCCTCGTGGCTACAAGCTCTCCGATGATGAGGGTAAGGAACCTTTCTGATAAATCCAACAAAACTTTATTTGGATTCTGAATGTTTTTCCAGCATTTGTGCCACATGGCGTTGAAGTTTGACGAAGTCTGTGAATACTCGGCAGTTGACTTCAAAGGGTATGATCACACCATGCCATTCCACTTCCTGGGCAGTCGGTTCCATTTACCTTGCTTTGCTACAAGCCTCCTAATCTAATTGCCTAAAAAATCAACCTAAATGAATCGTTTGATGACACGTTAACACACACAAACTCGAAATACTCTGTCATTTTAGCAGTGTGCGTAGTCAAGCCTTTGGTTTTTTAGAGAGTTCAATGAATGCTTGACAACTGCAAAACGTGTTTTCGTGCTTTGTGACCCTTTAGTCAAGTATGCTAATAATGCTCATCCCTACAAAAATCCGGTTTCCCAATTTTGTGTTTTAACATCTCCACAAAGCATAGTCTAGGTTCAACGGGATTCGTGCATCGTTTGTTGACTGCAAGAACCAAGTACGAAAAAATGCAGCCACTCCTCAGTTATCTCTAAGCAGCAACAGTGCTCGAGACAGTGCGATCCTTGCAGTTTTACCTGAATTTCTGGAAACTTCATCATGGGGTGGTGGGCTGAGAATTTTTGGTGGTTCCGGATTAGAGGGACTGTCATCAGGGTACAATTATTAAATTAAAATTATGAATCTATAAATACATTTTGGGACACAAATTATAGGCAATTTGGTGGCAAGTAGTCTTCGTTGGACTCTTCACCGCCGCCGTTGTTGGCGTCGATGAATACGTTCCAGAGCTCAAGATAAAATTTCCGCAGACGATGATCACAATCCTGGGGGTTGTCGTGTCTTTACTTTTGGCTTTCCGCACTAACAATGCATATGACCGGTATGAAAAAAAAAACTTTCTTCAGTGACCTCGGTGGCAGAGAATATATTCTTTACAGGTACTGGGAAGGGCGGAAGCTGTGGACGGAGATGATACAAAACGTCAGGAAAATGACTAGAGCCATTTGGCTAGGAGTTGGAAACGAAGGGACGACAGCTACTTCGGCGACGATTGTTCAACGACGCTCTGCGCTTAATCTCAGCATCGCTTTTGTCGTGTCTGTGAAGCATTATCTTCGGGATGAGTATGGCTACGACTACCCGGATTTGAAGGATTTGATCAACCACTTGCCCCGATTCAACACCCCTAGCTCCAACATCCCGATGGAAGTTCAACTCAAGATCCACGAGGAACACAAGAAAACCAAAATGGCGTTTGACTTCCACGCACCTACGAATATACCCATTGGTAAGTAATAAGTACTGCCAGTATTTTCCTACGGTTGAACTTTTTATCATCATTTTCCAGAGATTTCTTACTACTACACATCCTACATTAACTACTTGGAAACCAATGAATTGGCCGCACCCTGGGCGATTGCCACAATGAAAAATGGTAAGATGCTTAATTTAGCAGGTAAAGTTTTACCGCTTTTACCTTTGTTCTTGTTTCCAGCACTTGCGGATTTGGTCGACATTTTGAGCAACTTTGAGAGGATCCTCAGAACCCCGATCCCATTGGCTTATTCCATCCATCTCAACCAAAGTGTCTGGCTCTATATCCTCAGCATCCCGTTCCAAATTGTCAGTGACTTGGGCTGGTATACTGTGCCGGTGACAGTCTTTGCAGCATTTTGTTTCATCGGGATCCTCGCCATTGGACTTGAAATTGAGAACCCATTTGGTTATGATGCCAACGACTTGGTGAGTTCCATTTTCATTCAGAGCAGGTTTTTTTTATCTCTACTGTTGTGTTTAGCCTCTGGATGACTTCTGTGAAGTAATCAAACGAGAAATTGAAGTCATCGTAGGGAATCGTTTGATGAAACCAGAGGAATGGCTATTCTCCGAGTACAATTACCCATTGGGTCCCACCTTCCCTCTCAATGCCAAGCAACTCGTGGAAAAGACACCGGAAGAAGTACTCCGGATCCTCACCAGAATTGGAACAACTAATAACGTTGGAATTGAGCTCTCGAGCACAAAGGCTCCACAGACGACTTCCTACGGAGCTACTGGCTATCAGCGTCTGGGTTGAGAATCCAAGCATGGCAAATGCAATGCAGCCTTCCCCATTCAGAGGTCTAATTAATCCTTAATTTGGCAAACCCAGTTGATGTGTTCTGCTTTTGTTCTAAATGTGGACGGGCTTAATTTTAATGAATCATTAAGGAATTAACTCATATCCTCAATCAAGGCTCAAGTGGTGAATAAAGCTACGTAATTTCTCTCAAGGAAAATTCCCAAATCCTAGAAATTCTGTTGTGGCTTTAGCACAACCGCTACCGGTTGGAATTAACCGAAATGGAAATGACAAACTCCTAAAAATCAAGGAATCCACAGTGGCAGAACTGCATAGCTTCATTTTCCTGTCTCTTGGTACTTGAAAGTTTCCTGACTGGACTTGGAATGGACAAAGTCAATTGGTCATAATTAAAGCTCGTCAACTTGGACGATATAAAAGCCAAACTTCCTATTTGAACTCAATCACAGCATCGCTCCATTTCGGATTCCTCATTTCCTCCCCAGAAAGGGAAAATGTCGTCAGAAATCCCCACTTCCGGTTCGTTGAATCAAGTATTGACAAGTTTTTTTGCGTCTGACCTTTGGATTTTAGCAGGTATTCTGGAAGGAGAGACCCGGCCCTTTCCAGGGAATGCCACGACGACTGACTACTTCCACACTTTCATGAAGGAAAATGGAATCCAGTCCAAGGTCGCTCTCATTGATGAAGAACGGGAAACTACTTTTGAGGAACTGGACCGAACTTCGACCAAGGTGGCGTTAGCAATCCGCTCCATTTGCCGCGAGCGACAACTGAAGAATGCCAACCCGAATGGCGACTGGGTCATTGCCCTCTGCCTTCCTCCTTCGGATCAGCTCATCATTATCATGTTTGGAATCCACAAACTGGGAGCTGCCTACGTCCCCATTGACCACACATTCCCTGAAAACCGAGTGGTCGGGATTGTTTCAAGCAGTCGTCCACTCTTTGTCATTTCAGACTCATTGCCATCCACTTTGGCCAAATTCGATGTTGTTCTGAACCAAGTGGCAGTAGTTAGTGTAAAAGACCTTTTGGCAATGGCGATGGCCTTGGAGCAAGCGCAGGTTGAACCGTTTCCATCGGATGTCGTTACATTGGCAGAGAGAGTGGGGATTGTGCTGTACACTAGTGGTAGCAGCGGCACTCCCAAAGGCGTTAGGCTTACACACAAGTTGGTTAATTGTGCGATTGGAACTTCATAATGTGGCTGATGGTTTTCCTTTTGTTTTTAGGACCATAATGAACAGGCTCTTTTGGCAATGGGAGACATTTCCATTCTGGTCGAATGAAAAATGCTGTTTCAAAACGGCCTTGACCTTTGTCGACTCTGTCGCTGAAATATTCGGCCCGCTTCTTCGCGGCTTTTCTATAAACATTTTCTCCAAGCTGACCGTGTCCAATCCGAATTTGCTCATCAAGAAAATCCAGGCGACACAAATTACAAGGATCGTTGTGGTCCCATCTCTCCTTCGTGCTTTGCTTTCGACTCTTCAATTACTGGACGATGGTGACAAGAACAAACTGGAAAGTGTTGCCCTTTGGGTCTGTAGCGGTGAGACGCTTCACAAGGACCTGCTAGATGATTTCTTCACTCAGTTCCCAAGGGGCAAAATGCTCTGCAATTTCTACGGAAGCACAGAGATAATGGCCGACGTCAGCTCCGAATGCTTCAGCAGCGCCGAAGATGTCGCCAAACAGCTCGATGGGATTCATGTCCCTATTGGTAAATCAGATTCGTAGATTATATATAGATTCAACAATTCCTTAAATCGCTGTTTATTCATGGATTTCAGGCTCTCCTATTTTCAACACGGTGTTGTACATTCTAACAGAAGCTTTAGAAATCAGTCCAGAAGGAGCTATTGGGGAATTGTACGTTGCGGGAAGGAATTTATCTTCCGGTTATGTCGGATTCGAAAACGTTGACAAGTTTATCCCAAATCCGTTTTCGACTGCCGAAGGTTTTGATCGGCTCTTTAAAACTGGAGATTATGTCCGTATTGGGAGTAAATGCGGAAGAAAAACGCTCTTCTACGAAGGCCGCAGTGATTCTCAGGTCAAGGTCCGTGGGCAGAGGGTCGATGTCAATGAAATCGAGGCCATCCTCAATAGTCAGGCAGAGCTCATCGCTAGAGCCATTGTGCTCTGCTACAATCCTGGAAAAGAAGATCAAGTAATCATCCCTCATGTAACTGAATTTTCATTTAAAAAAATTAACAAAATATTCTGCTTTAGGCACTGGTGAGCTTTGTCATCCCGACCAGTAAAGAAGTCACCCAGGAGCAACTCGTAGCCTTGATGAAGCGCACCTTGAAACCCTACGAAGTGCCTGAAGTCAAGATAATCGATGATATTCCGTTACTCGTGAATGGAAAAGTCGATCGCCAGCGATTACTCGGGGACTTTGCACGTGGGAGATCGGCACAAGCCACGTGTAAGTGCAACGTATCCTGGAAAACCTGTATCCGATTTCTCCCGAGCAGAACAGAATACTAATATTTTAAAATGGCGTAAAAGCTGTTTCAGAAAAGCTCTGGGATTCGCTGAATCTGCCGGAAGAAGTCAAAGGTCAAGCGCGTTCGTTGGTTGAGGTCATATCAGAAGTCATCCACGTGCCACAAAGGGAAATTGTAGCTGATCTGGATTCTGGTTGGTTCAACCTCGGAGGGACTTCGCTCAACTCTGTCACTGCCGTGACGAAACTCCGGCAAAAAAACTTTTATATTGGTGACAGACATTTTTATAAAGCGACACAGTTTGCTCAACATTTTATCTCAATTGATTTAGCACTGGATGACTTTGTCACAGCCAAATCTCTGCGTGACATGATTTTCAAAATCACTACGACCATCCCCCAAACTCCGCTCGCGAGGAGTGGAGCTCATGCAAAGTATCGCTCTGAATTCTTATCCCCAAGCTCTGAAGCCGAAGGCTCCGAGTAAATATCCCATCCCCAGGTGGAACTTGACCTGATGCAAGATTTTTTGATTTTTCCAGCATAATCGCCTCTAGCTTCTCACGCAAAGGGGATTTGGAAGTTTACACTAATGCATCATACCAGGACTTTACGACTCTGGTGAAGAAACTCTATCCAATTCTACTGGCAAAGAATCTAAGGTTAACAGCGTCTGATTCAATGCGGAAAGCAGTTGCATTTTAAATTTGTGTTTGTTAGCTTCATCGTCCGTGGCAAAGATGACATCAAAGGACTCTCCGTTGCCCTCAATTTTGATCTTTATGACGAACCCGAAGGAGTGATTGCACCCAAAGGAATTCAAACAGTGCTGGAATTTCTGGAGCATTTGGAAAGTCGCCAACGGTAAAAGCGACGGTATACCAATTAATTTGATTCTAATCATTTGGACTCGTAGGGAGAAATTACCCAAAGGGAAGGGGAAAATCCTTCATTCCTTTATGATGGGAACCCATGACTCAATTCCAGTGTCGGAAAACGTTCCGCTCATTACATTCATGGAAGAGGAAATCACAAGAATTGGGAAGGAACGAGGATTCGTAGGGGTCATGACCACAAACACAAATCCATTGACAATGGTAAGAACACTGGAAACAGTCCCGGTATTAATAATCTAAATTCTTCGAATTATTAACCTAAAATGCAACTTGTTTTTCAAAATGCCAGCAAGTCTGTTCAGAACTGTTGGGCTACGAGACATTGATTGAGTACCAAGTGAATCAATACGTTGCAGCGGACGGGTCAAGGCCATTCCGATTGGCTCCAGACACCCAGACAGTCAACTGCTGCTGGAAGCGTTTGGAAACAGACAACTGAGAATTTGATTTCAGAAATCTGCAAATGCCACACGGCCATTGGCTTATTTCACTTTCCAAAAATGTCCAGAATTTTTGGGAATAAATTCGTTGTCGAAATCTGATCTATACAATAACGGCACTTTGCCAGAAGCAAAAGCTTCTGAAGATCATACGTTTTGTTGTTTTTTTTTTACTGTGTTTTCAGTTCGTTTAGATTGTATTTGGCCGTGGGTTCATTTTTCTACGTCTGGCTTCGTTTAGTTTATCCCGTTCTGCCTTGTCCAGCGCCTCCTTCACCTTCCTTCGATTATTGTCATCTTCATCCAGGATCTTCATAGCTTCCAGTTCCCGCTCTCGCGCCATTGTTCTTGCCAATTCCAAGTTTGCCTGCAAAACAACTTGCTCAGCCCGTTCCCGATGAGTTCCTTGTAAATTCAATTTTGCAGCTTCTTCTGCTGCTTTGAGCGCAATCTGCTCTGCCCTTGCTTGCTGAACTGCCCTCTCCTTCTCCTTGTGAGCCACCAATTCCTGATGCTCTTTCGAGGATACCAGCTCTTCCATCACTTCTTCCGCTGTCTTGACTCGGCTCACGTCCCGTTTCTTTCGAGGTTGCATCGCATAGACCTCTAGAAGGCTGGAATGGGATCCAAGTCGGTTGGACTTGTAGCGTGAGAATGACCTACGGATCCTCGCTGGTTCGATGTTCGCGATTGGGCGAGGAGGCATTATTTCGTAGTCATTTTCTTCCTTGTGGCACAACCAGCAACAGGCCTCCTTCCAGAACTTGGCGCAGCCACCCATCTTGTTTACTCGACAGCAGATCGCAGGCGCAGTTCCAAATCTCGATCAGACTAAAGAATAAAATAAATTTACCTCAGATCGGCTCTGTGGGTTCCGGGGCTGAGGGATGCCATTTTGATTTTCTATTCCTCTATCGTTCTTCAAACTGGCAAACACCGGGAGGGTTGCAAAACATTTTTAGCCTCTCGGGGTAACGCTGGCATTTTTTGTTTTGCAATCAAATCGTTTTGAATCCAAAGGCGAAAATTCTTACAATGCATGTAAGGTTTATTCGTTAGTTCAAAATCTATTTCAAAATTGCCTGTTGGGCTTTGTAGCGCGCCGCTCCTGTCCGCTCCGCTCCTCCGGCGACATGGACGCCACGAGGCCTTTTCAATGTCGGGGCCAATGTAACTGCAAAATTATTCAAACTCTCTATCAAATCCTAGCGATTTTTTAAACGGTGGTGTTTTGGTTTTTAAAAGGCAAGCTGAATTGCATCCTGCAAGGAGAGACCCGGCCCTTTCCAGGGAATGCCACGACGACTGACTACTTCCACACTTTCATGAAGGAAAATGGAATCCAGTCCAAGGTCGCTCTGATTGATGAAGAACGGGAAACTACGTTCGAGGAACTGGACCGAACTTCGACCAAGGTGGCGTTAGCAATCCGCTCCATTTGCCGCGAGCGACAACTGAAGAATACCAACCCGAATGGAGACTGGGTCATTGCCCTCTGCCTTCCTCCTTCGGATCAACTCATCATGACCATGTTTGGAATCCACAAGCTGGGTGCTGCTTACGTTCCCATTGACCACACGTTCCCTGAAACCCGAGTGGTCGGGATTGTTTCAAGCAGTCTTCCACTCTTGGTCATTTCGGACTCACTTCCGTCCACTTTGGCCAAATTCGAATTAATCTCTGACCAGTTGTCAGTGGTGGATGTTGATGAACTATTCGCAATGGCGACGACAATTGAAACCAGGAAGATTGTCCCGTTTCCTTCAAAAGTGAAGACAATGTCAGACAGAACGGCTGTGATTTTGTATACCACTGGAAGCACTGGGAAGCCCAAAGGAGCTCGGTTGAGTCACAAGTAAGTGGAATAACTTGACAAGGGAAGCTTCCGAATTTTGATTATGCTAATTGATTTTTCAGGACAATCATGAACCGACTTTCCTGGTACTGGGAAATGTTTCCCTACGACGACAATGACAACTGCTGTTTCAAAACGGCCTTTACATTTGTCGATTCACTGTCTGAGATCTTCTGTCCCTTGCTCCATGGGAAGTCCATCAACATCTACTCCAAGATGGTCGTCACCAATCCATCTCTGCTCATCAAAACTCTTCAGGCCACTAAAATCACACGTTTGCTCTGCGTCCCTTCCCTGCTTCGAGCACTCATCGCTTCAATCCATCTTCTGAACGATGCAGAGAAGAATGTCAAAGGCAGTGAGAAGTTAGAGAACATTCGGCTCTGGGTTTGCAGCAGTGAAACCCTCCACCGAGATCTTGTGAAGGATTTTTACAAAGAATTTCCAGACCGGATTCTGTGCAATTTTTACGGCAGCACGGAAGACATGGGCGACGTCGTGACGCACACATTCACTTCCGCCAAGGACGTGCCAGAAGAAGGTCACGTCCCAATCGGTATGTGGAGAAATAAGCCCCATCGTCGTGCTACCATGAATTGATTAAATTGTTTATTTCCAGGTCTCCCGATCTTCAACACAATTTGCTACCTGCTGGACAAGAACCTGAAGATGGTTCCAGAGGGAGAAATCGGTGCCCTCTATGTCGCCGGTTACAATTTGGCATCAGGCTATGTTGGCAATACGGATTCAGACAAGTTCATCGAGAACCCTTTCACAGACACCAAAGGTCTATAAATTCAAAACTCTGGTTCAAAATTTAATTATTTTTATCTTAGGCTTCGCTCGTTTGTTTAATACCGGTGATTTTGCCCGGATTGGATCCCATTTGGGGAAGCGGACACTTTACTATGAAGGTCGAGGAGACTCTCAGATAAAAGTTCGAGGTCAACGCATTTCCGTGAGTGATATTGAAGCCATCCTTGACCAGCAGACGGAATTCATCAAGAAAGCAATCGTCGTTTGTTTCAACGTTGGACAGGAGGACCAGGTAAAATCTGTGGACGCGCCGTAAAACATATGTTTTAGAAACTGTTGAATATTCCAGACACTCGTGGCATTTGTAATCCCTGCAAACCCTGACGTAACGGTTTTTGATCTTATGGCCATGGCGAAGAAAACGATGAAGTCATTCGAAGTCCCTGAGTTCAAATTGACAAAGGAAATACCACTTCTCATCAATGGCAAAACAGATCGTCAGCGGCTCCAGTCCATCTACGAAGCAGACAAACGACGAATGTCTGGATGTGAGTTTTCTATTAAAAAAAAGCTTTAGATTGAATTGTGATGATTTCAGTTGGCTGTGTTGACCCTTGGGGTCATGTCAAGTTCCCCCCTGAGCTGCTACCACAAGCACGTGCCCTGATTGCCGCAGTTTCAGAGGTCACCCACACTCCGGAAGAAGATCTGATCGACAGTCTTGACGATTCGTTTTTCAACGTGGGAGGATCTTCAATCAACTCTGTGGCTGTTGTGACCAAACTCCGGCTCAAGAAGTTCTATATAAGTAGCACTTTTATAAAACCGAGTTTCCAGTTCTATATTCAACTCCACTACTTTGTGACTATTTATTTCAGGTCTGGAAGACTTTATTGCTGCAAAATCACTGCGCGAAATAATCTCCAAGATTAGCAACACCCCTCCAAACAAGGCCGAGACTGATGCCGCTTCACTCAGGAAGAAGCATCAGAAATACCACGCTGAACCGTTGCTGACTGCCCATGAGTTGGACGTCACGCAGTAACTTGACCTTCTTCAACTCCCTTGACCTTTGGAAAACTTTAGGTTTCAATTTGTAGAATCATCGCTCACACATTCTCACGCCGAGGTGACTTGGAAGTGTACACGAACGCTTCTTACCAGGACTTCAAAGAACTCGTACGGACTTTGTACCCAACTTTTGTCAAGAGAGGGCTGAGGTACGGAGGTCATCAAATTATTAATTTGATGTTTCTGAATGGCTCATTTGATTTCCTTTATAGTTTTGCCGTTCGACGGAAAGAAGATCAAAAGACGGTGGCAGTTTCTCTCAACTTTGACCTCTACAACGAGCCAAGAAATATCCCATCAGCACCTGGGATCCAAACTGTCCTTGACTTTATGGAATTCATCGAAGAACCACAAAAGTAAAATGAAAAAAATAATAAGCAAATTATGGTCCTAAACTGTTTTTTGTAGGGAGCATATCCCCAAGGGGCGGAAGAAGATCCTTCATTCGTTTATGATCGGAACCCACGAGATGATCAGTGAGGCTGACAACGTGCCTTTAATGACCTTTGTCTATGAGGAAGAAATCAGGTTCGCAATGGAAAAAAAATTCCATGGGATCCTGGTCACGAACACAAGTCCACTTACCATTGTAAATGCTACGCTTTTGACCTCTTGATCACTGATTCTAACATCCTTTCTTTCCAGCAACTGTGTTCCGATGTTTTCGGGTTTGAGACATTGATCGAGTATCAAATCAATCAATTCACAGAGCCTGACGGGTCAAAGCCATTTCGACTTGCGCCAGACACACAAGTCGTAGTCTGCTCCTGGAAGCGATTGCAACAACAAGGGGATGGGAAGGTCGATGACAAACCGGCAACGGCAGTGTCTTCATTAGCCCACAGCGTCAAGAAATCCTCAATGAAGGTAGTATTTTAATTAAATTATCCAAATTAAATCAAGTCAGTACGCATCAACCACGGACAGAAGACGCAAGATGCAACTACTTCAAGGTGACATCCATGTCATCAGCGTTTATTGCCTAGCTCCACTGCTGCTTCCAGATTGGTCTTGAGATGCTGAAAAGTTGCAAGTGACAAGCTATGAGAATTCCAGTTTGTTTGCCTTGAGATTTTACCTTTGTACACGTATTCCAAGGAAGTAGTGATAGTTTTGACATCTGCTTCAATCGCTTTAGCCCAGCTTTGGACATGACCCAGCTCTTTCAGTGCAGTGTTGAAGTTTTCAATCAGGGTCAACCACTGATGGGTCTGTTTGGAAAACTGGGTGGCATTGGAAGTCAAAGTTCTCATCTCAGCGTCCAATCGCTTCTCATTCAAGTAGGCCTGAGCAACGCTGCAAGAACAAATGAATTCAAAAGATACTTCAAAACAGGCTCATTACACTGGAAACATGGATCGCTGATTTCCTGGATTGTAAAGCGTAAAGAGAATTTCTTGGAACAATAGCCTTATGAGGACGAAAAAGTAGGCGTCGTTTTGCACATGGGTGGCGCGTGTGTTTGTGTTTTGAAAGTGCCGCCAGGGCCAGATGGGATATTCCCATCTGCCAAGATTCCTTGGGAGTTTTTGTTTATAAAAATCGTAGTCAAAGGCAAAGGTCACTTGATTAATTGGTGTTGAATTACCCGACATTGAGGTGGTCAACGATCCCTTGTGTGAGTGAATTAGCAGCCTCAAGGGCCTCCTTCTTCCGCTTCTCTTGCTCATCCTTCAGCCCTTGACTCTTACTCTGATGCTCTTTCACCAAAGATGACAACATCCCTCTTCTACAGGCCAAAGGTCACAAGGTCAAACATGAATCTCAAGGTAATGTCACAAACAAAAGGTGTCTACCCACTTCCGGTTTCTTTTGTTGTCCTCCTCTTGTGTGGAAGTTACAGCTGATCCTCCCCTTTTCTCCGTGTGTGTGTGTATAAATGCCAAATGAAAATGGGAGATTCTGCACCCTGCCCCTGCGCGCATAAATATCAAAACAATTGAATTCTAACTATTATGCATAAATTAACACATTT
>VNWY01000500.1:0-40600 GCA_009869845.1 Pseudachorutes palmiensis | reverse complement strand
TTTTCGTCGACGGACGTCCACCAGGGGGGTGGGGGTCAGGCAAAACTGGACGATGGTGGATTATAGGGGGGGTGGGGGTCCAAAAATTCGAAAAATCGCGGATGTAGTATATGGACAGCCCCTTAAGTTCTTACCAATTCCTTCAATTCAGATTTTGTCCTTGATTTCGTACACTTTTCCAGCTTATGCGGCGGTAGAATTTTAGAAAAACTCCACCGTTGAACGTGTTTTTAGCTCCTTGGATAGCTCTTTTTGCAAAATGACTACAGCTATGATACATGAATTTAATGGAGTGAGAACATTTGGAATAACATTAGTGTTGGAACAAAAATGAGTTGTCTATGGAGAGGTAGGAAGATTTAGAATGAGGAGTCGACAAGCAACTGCATGACTTAGAAGTACAGTTAAAGATTGAAGGAAAAGTATCGATAAGCTGGCGACTCCACCGATTATTTACCGGGTTCTCCAGCGGAAATGGAAGTATTAATTCGCTATGTTGGAAACTAAGACGCGGAATAAGTTGGGAAAGCGTTATGCTTGAATTTTCTAATCGTTAATTTATAGGCTCAAGCCTCCGATGTCCAATCAAAGTTTCATTCATATTTTTCTCGTCCATTATCTAACAAGCCGGAAAACCTTGATTATTTTATAGACCTAAATCGTGACCCATGCTCTCTGGGTAAAGATGGAAAAGGGGAGGTGAATTCTGATTGGTCACCGTGACTCCATATGCACGCACAAGGAGGAAATAATGTGAATTTCGAAATGGTTACTTTTACAACAACACGTTGGCTGGTGAATTGATTTCTTCCATTGCTGGAACAGATTTGGAAGAATTGGTAAGTTTATGTTCTGGAATTCCAAATGTTCTCTACATTGTTTCATACATGACTAGTAGCTTCTTTGATTATTTATTTGGAGTGTTTAAACAAGCTCGATTCCAACGAGAATGTTTTCAGGTTGAAGGCTTGGTGGGAAAGTGCCAGCCACAAAATGCGGTGGATCCTATATTAAGAAAAAGTTTAGGTGAAAATAGAAAATTAGGAAGCCATGTTCTTACCGCTGTTTCAAAAACGCGGAAAAATTTGAACTCAGCTAGTAGTAGCGCAATGGCGATTTTCACTTGGTCTATCGCAAAGGCAGAAGCGACTAAGTCACCGGATCCAAATGGGAGAAATGCGAACGGGTTTCGCTTTTGCTTTTCTTCTGTCGAAAATCTATTTGCAAACGGTTTTTAATTAATCAGTTGACACAAACCCTATTTTTATTTTTACCTTTCAGGGTTGAACTCCTCAGGATCCGGGTAGATCACAGGGTCATGGTGGATGGCATAAGTTGGAATGGAAACTAAACCACGTCTACGTAATTTGAGACCCTCGTATGTGATTGTTCTCGTACATCGCCGTTCTATTCGAACTGATGGACCAAATAGACGGAGCGTTTCATTCACAATTTGATCAAGATAAGGCAGTTTCCGTATTGCTTCAGCATCCAACTTCCCATTTTGAATCTCAGCTCGTAACTTTTCCTGAACGTCTGGATACACAACTAGGCATGTTATGATACACGAGAGGATCGATTCAACTGGCTAGTAAAGGAAACAAGTTCAGTAAAATTAATATCCGTTATGAGTAATTATGTACCCTACTACCTTGTAACCATTGAAGAATTTAACCATTTGGGTAGCTATCGCTTCGTCATCTAAGGCTCGGTGTGTCGCTGCTAGCTCAAGCAGTGCATCAATAAAGTCACCTCGTTTCTAATTAGAAATTCTCTTCAGGCATTAACGAAGGCATTAATAGACAGCATTTAAAGTTATACCAAATTAGACTCCTTCTTTTCTCTCAAGGCTACATTGGCATAGTGGGAAGAGAAATCAAAAGAGTTGAAGAATGAGTTCGGAAGGAGTCGAAACAATTTTGGATACATCAATTCTAGTAAATAGGATGGGGATTTAGTCAGATTAATTAAACTTAACTGCATTGACTTACGGGCAACAAGAAATAGAGGATGGTGCTTATTCCGAAGAATATTTGCGTGGTAGATGAAGACATTTTTAGACCTGGGATTAATTATGTCCATCTTCCTTCCATAGCCACAACTAGCAACCACATCCAATGCGAACAGTCCAGCAAATCTACCGTGTGACATATTTAACTTTAATTCTTGTTTGATTGTTACAAAAGATATTAAAGGATCTCGACCTTTGGAAGTCAATTTTCTTTGTGCCGTCGTTAATTTTCTGCTTTAGCAGTTTTACAAGCTCATTTCCACTTTGTTGAATTAGAACTCTCATCTGAAATTCGATTTGGAAAATTGTATTTCTGCATTGCACAACTTATTTTCTGTAATTTTTACTTGTGCGAGTTGTTCCTCTGAGAAAACTAGTAAAACTGATGATTTCCCTTTGAAATTTTGAAATTCGCTTTTCGATTGAGAATAAAAATGATGCCGCACTTCAAAACAAGCGGCATCATCCTTCAGGATTTTTTGAATCAGCTTCATATCTCCGATATTCACCACTGGCCTCCGGCCCTCAAAAGTTCTAAAGTAGAAGATGTATTGTTAAATTCATTACTTTTTACATTGTACATCCACTTCAAGTTTACCCGTAAATTGGCCCGTATTTCTTGTAGTTTTGTGATTCCAGCTCATGCCAAGGCTATTTCGAATAAAATTTGGCCTTTGTTATTAAAATAATTTTGACTTATACCTTTACCTTTGCCCATGTGTTCCAGCAATTTCCGAATATCGGAATAGGTTTTGGTCCTGGAATCCCTTGTTCCAGGAAGTAACTAAAATGCCACGTGAAGAATTTATGAATAATTGAGAAGGCAAGGGCGACATAGCCACAGACACAAAGAAAATGAAACACGTCCATGTCACTTTTTGATGGTGACCACCAACGAAAGTGCAAAATCAAACTAAACCCCAACTCCACCGCATCTTGAACTTTGATTGTTCCAATCTATGTTTGTCCATTCGGTGATAAAAGCGTTAGCTATTGACCTTGTGATAAAAACACTTTTTGCTAACGTTGAAATCCAATCTGACGAAAATTTTAAGCCATGCAAATGTTGGTACACGATTTCCATTGTGATGCCTTATCAATCTAAATCCATTGGGAAATGTAGTTGGTTCAGGGAATGTAGCACACTTGATTACAAAAATCTGAATTCGGGCATTCACAACTAACACTTCAAAACGGATGTGGTTAGAAGCTACAGCTTGTACGATTTCCAGTAGAAGGGTAAGGGTAAAGCGAACCATTAGCTAATTTTTTCCAAATTAGCTCACATAACCGGATTTGGTCATCATATTCGCTGTCTGGAAGGCGTTCGATTCTTTTCTTTCTTTCGATTTCTTTGGACTCGTGTTTGGCATTAGCCTGGGTTCTAACTATAGCCGCTTCAGTCATGGAGACGTCGACTCCAGTTTTGTGACAGCAAGTACTAATTTCCTCGTATCACTTAGAAGTGCAGTCTCCCGGGATTTCGGGCCGTGCAAAAGATGTTGCAAATGACTTGGAAAGAATTACAAAACGGCACGCATTGTGGAAGTGCATTCTTGACCAAGTGCTGGTGCGAAAAATAGAATTGGCGATGCCATTTCGCAATGCCTTTCTCTTATCAATATTCTTTATCGTATAGTAAGGTCTAAGAAATGAAGTTATGTGCTATTTACTAATTCAATTTCTAATGCTTAGCTTTTTTTTATTTCATTTTCATTCAGCGCAAGCGCAAACAAGAAAGAGAGGCATCTTTAATAAGTAACGTGTAACGTTGTTGAGGTTTGCTTGATTTAGTTGTTCTTTTTGTCGTTCCGTTTAGTTGTAGTTCGGTATGTGCTTGTCGCTATTGGTTTCGGTGTCGTTTTAGTACGAATGCAATCTTTGAAGCTATTTTTGCACAATTTATAGACCCAAACTGGCAAGTTGAATATGAATTCAGCTGGCTGTGTCACTTGATTGCCAAATTTATCACAGCAAAATTTCTTGATCAGGTCTATACCACTCACAACTCCACAGTAACATGCCAGTATTGAAATGCACGACAGGAGAACTACAAACTGGCAAAACAAAATAAAGACAAAGTAGATCCTTAGCATGATGATGATTTACCTGTTTCATTTCTTATCTCGGTTGTCCCCAAAATTCTACTCTGGTCCAAATTATGCTGTTAGTTTGTTCTGTTCATCAATTTCTGCGTTTAAGTAGTATAGGTTTCAACCCGTCATTTCATTGTTAGTTTTGAATTGATCATTTGTGTAGTTATTTCTAAGCTAATAATCCTGCTTTTTAGTTGAAATTGGATGACTATTTTATGTAAATATTGCAATAAGTCATTGACTACACAATTTCAAGATTTTTGTATAATGCATGATGTCAACTTGACAAGAACTTTTATTTTATATTAATGTATTATTACCCAGTGACTTTGACTTTGTCCATTAAAATGCACATGAATTGTACTGTAGCGCATAAATACAATTTTTATATTCCTATTTATATGGTGTTTGGTGTTTTACGAGCTTCGTTCGAATAACCTTCTGATGAAGCGCGTGTTGCAATAAATTATTCCTTGCGGGTGTACTTTTATTTATAGTTGGAAGTATTGCATTCGTTTTAATTTAATGCCAAGTTTATACAGCTTGAGACAGATTAAATTTCAATTAAAAAGTCGTCACGAGGCTCGGCGTACACAATCTGAGGAAATTTACGTTTTGCAGCTTGAAACTGATTCTCGTATGTGGTGTCCCATTTAAACGCTTTGTTGGCCTGGTCCTTTAGTGACCGACCTGCTGCTCCGCTGAAGAAATGAACAAATTCTCCCATGTTTATGTCGCCATCGTATTCGAAGGCATCATTCCTTTTCCGTGGAAAGTACTGAGAGAGCAGTGTAAAGTATTTGTTGAGCAAAGCTGCACCTCCGTGATTGATGTAAATGGGGTAAAACCAATCACGGAACCAGTACGTATTTTGCTTTGGAAAGTTGTCCCGATTGTTGATCATTTGATTGTACCATCGATTCACTTCTTCGTTTAGTCCCAGTGCTTTGTACACATCGTAGTTGAAAATCTCCGCCCATTTGCTATCTCCCCAAAGACGATAAGATGGCGAGCCATGGACTCCCTTGGAAGCTCCTTCTACAATATGACTCACTTCGTGCGTGACAATGTCCAGGTTGATTCCTTTATCACTAGCCCATCCATCCCGTGTCGTCTGTACAACATCAATCAAATTCCTACAGTCGGAATCAATGTCAAAATAATTTTGAATGGAGTTGAAACCATATCGTGATCCAGAAACACTCCCGTGGAAAACTGGATGTAACCGTCCATTCTCAGGTCCAAAGTAAGGTCCATATGTTCTCTTAACATATTGCCAAACCCGTGTAAGGTACTGCCGAGGCCAAGTGATGGATGGGTTAATACCGCTGTTGTAGTACAATGTGATGTCTCCGTTTTCGAATACTTTGCGGAGCTCTTGGGAATGACCCAGCCATGTTTCTGTGATACGATCAGGCCGAGGTGAATCGTAGTTCCCACATGGACTCACAGATGTCAAAAGGTCGTTGAAACCTAGAGTGGTCAAATCTGGAGTATCTCTGGTGATCTCAATGACCTTTCCTTGACAACACGCATGCTCATACAGGCGAACGCATCTTGAAGTCTTGATTGAAGAGGCAGCGTCATTGAAGTAATTCTGGCCAAGGAGGTTGGTACACCGGGAATACGATAGCTGCTTTGAATCACCTTAGGGCGAGCATTCGTATTTTTAGGTTTAGTTCGTATTTGGTAAAAATTCCTTCGCATACCTTTGTAATTGGCGTCGTTGTAGAGTATGATGTCATCACAATGTACAAGGCCGAATGCTAAAAAACTCAGGAAGAATAATAGTAACGCCATGTGTAACAGTTTGTTTCGCAACAATGTAGAGTTGTAGTAATGATGCCTAACTTTTTGAAGGTGAATTTATACAAAAACTTCCTGTAATTTTGTCATCGAGCAATTTTTTATAGAACCACAACAAATTATTCATGACAAGAATGGTTTTAACTTATCGACAATTTGTCAGTTTATGAGATGAAATGTTGGAGTCGGAACGTCAACTTATAATTTATTAACCTTATTTCAGAAAAATATAAACTGAAGGATGTTAACTAAACAAAAGTATTCCTAAATGACGGACTCATTAGTTGCGAATCAACCACGGACATGAAACCATTTTGATTCTGATTTTCGAGTCATTGGAAAGTACGTACGACTAACGTACACGACATTTAAGGTCAGAAATCTCCAAGTCACCCACCATTTTCCTCGTGGGGATGAAGATTCAAAGCAAATGTCGCGATATGTCGCTTACTTTGTGTTATTCTCCTTTTATATTATTCCACAGCATCTCCATACACGCATCAGCCCCAATCAATTGAAGTAATTACTAGTATATGAGCGTGATTGAACATTGTTCATGGGAGTAGGAAAAGTACGGAATAATTGGGACATTACTAAATCCTTGTCCACACTCCCGAAATATCGTTAATCATGCTGGAACCAAATGTTCCAACCCAACGTAATAAATTATGAGGTACCAGACATTTCTCCAACACTTATGTTCGTCCTTGGACGTTTTCCTTATTCATGTGCCATTGTGAAAATTAAATCATCCCTTATGATGATGATCTAAACTGATGACCTTATTCTCTTTGACATTTGAGAGTTACAATAAATGTGCTTTTTATTAAATTTTGGAAATAAGTGATGGAATGATAGTGATGTTTGGACTGCAGATATGTTGGAAATGATTATTAATTTCTAATTTGATTGAATGTGATTGTCTTGTTATGATGTCCATTGTGAATTTGTGTGTTTGTGTTTCATTGCCAGGGTCATTCCTCCCATCCTCACTTTCACTCCACTCCTGCAGAGCTACACACCTGTCTGTCTGTCTTTTATTCAGCAGGAGAGTAATTAACATTCCATGTCAGAATACCACCCATTAAGGTCACATTAACACAAGGTATCAATTTACTTCATCTTGGCATCCTACCCAACTGACCTCCCACTCCTTATCCTGCCTCTTCGGAATGAAGGGCCTTGGGTGTTCAAACAACAAACCACAAATAGAAAAGGAAAGCAAGAGGAGGACATGCAGGACACATAGACGCACTTAAGGACAAGGGAAATGGACACTCAAGTCCACAGACACTTTGTAAGGAAACTACACAGCATTACCTAACCAGTACTCTTGTAAATTCTATTTGTATTCCGGCAGGAGTAAATAACACCAATGGAACCACACGAGGCTAATGTAAGTTCATTAATCAATATTGATTCCAAAATGGAACAGAGTGGGCAAAATATTGACAAACTATGAATCATGGGTACTCTTAGGCATAACTGAAGCATGATTTGGCATTTAGCAAGAGTTAAACAGCACAATTAACAAACTAATCTATTGTAATGTAGTGGAGAGTCCAGTGAACACAGTCATAACTTGCCTCCTCTGCTCCATTTCCATTTGTCCTTGACTCAACGATCTGATCTCTATCTCTTGTAATGTGCACTCTAATTGGCATGTCCTGTTTCTATTTAATCCATCTGAAGGAGTCTTCTGCGTGGACAGAAGAAAAAGAGGAAGATGCAGTATGGGCAGTTTGTCTCAAGAAGATCAGATACCAAAGACCTTCGTCACTCCTTCAAGTGGTCACTCCTAATGACCTCAGGTCAACACACTCATCCTCTTCGCCCATTGACGAAGTGGACAACCAAGAAGAAATTGCTCACCTCATGTGGGAAACTGTCCGTGTCAAAACACTTAGAGCAGGAAGTCTCAGGAAAATAGTGGAAGCAATGGCAAATGAAGATACGGATGTACAGGTAATCAACATTACTCATCCAGTCTCAACTAATCCATTCACCAGTCATTTAATGAATTCACGTGGCATGACTATATAGGCTACTCATCTGAGTGTATTTTTGGCTACTTATCGAGCCTTTGCCTCCCCCACGGAAGTGCTCAATGAACTTATCTACCTCTACAGAAATTCAGAAGGGGATTTCAAGAAAAGGTAACCAATTCAAGTCGGAGGTATGCCTGAAGAGCGAGTTGACCAGTGATTGTTGATTGCAGAGTGATGCTGGACTGCCTGAACGCGTGGTTGGACTCTTACTCTGAGGACTTTGAGAGTGGGAGCGATGGCTACCATCTGCTGCGCAGGATCATCCTTCCCTTTGCGCAGTCGGAAGAAATCACCCACCTAGCCCTTAAAGTCCAGTACAAACTCCGTGCTAGGAGGAAGATGAAGAAGTCCACTTCCCTCCACTCACTCCGGACATTCTCTCCTCCAGGAATCAGGAGCTATACAGTCCTCTCCATACCAGAAACACACTTTGCTCAACAACTCACATACGCTGACAAGGTAGGAGTATAACCACCGATGAGTATAACTCCCACGAGTACAACTGAAAAATTATTTTTAATTATTATACAACTTGTAGGAGTTGTTTCTGAATCTACGTGTGTGGGAGTGCTTGGGAGGTTTGTGGAAGCGTCGTTGTGGCTGTGCTTCCGTCGTGGCGACCGTGGAGCAGTTCAATGCTCTGTCTGGGCGTGTGGTTGGGTCCATTCTGCTCGACCCAAGTGCCACTCTCCAGCAAAGGGCAAAAGTTCTGGAGAAGTGGATACGAATTTCACAGGAACTGCGTCAGCTGAAGAACTTCTCTTCCCTTAAGGCCATCATTGCAGGACTGGAGTCCAACCCCGTCTTCCGCCTTAGCAAACTCTGGAGTTATGTGGGGAAGGAAAGGCTCCTGGTCTACTCCCAACTCTCAGCCATCTTTTCAGAGGAAAACAACAGGGAAGCTCAGAGAAGTCTGCTGGAAGCAGAGGGAACTGCGAAGTTTCCAACGCCTTCAAAAAGCCCCAAAGATCGACGTTTCTTCTCCCGAGTCCTCCAGGCGCGTGGTGGGAAAAGCGTGGAATGCGAGTCTCCCAATGGAACCATTCCATATCTGGGGACATTCCTCACTGACCTGGTGAGTATAACCAATTTCCAAAACGTACTGCAACGAATATTACTGATATTTTTGTTGATTAGACATTTATTGACTCTGCGTACCCCGACACTGTCCATGACGGTTTGATTAACTTTGAGAAGCGGAAGAAAGAGTTTGAGGTTCTTGCCCAGCTGAAACTTCTTCAGGTAAGTTTTGTTCTGAATAAATGTTCGATTCGCTTTTGAAACCTGTCGGAGCTTTCATTCACAGGGGTCTGCAAAGGGATACCGCCTGGATGAAGACCCCCACTTCTCCGCCTTCTACCAAGGACTCCGTTGCCTCTCCGACAAAGGAGCCTACACTCTTTCAGTGGCCATCCAACCAGAGAAAAACGCAAAGGGACATCGGAAGACAGACTCACTCGCATCCAACTCTAGCTCAGAACAAAATGAAACTAATCAACTGCACAGAAAAGTAGACACTTCGCTGTTCTTATTCTTCTTTTTCTTACTATTGGTCATGTCATAAAATATTATACTTGTTTTAGGGTTCTGCGCAGAGTTCCAACGAGAGTTCCATGCTATACGGAGGGACGAGTGGAGACCTGGTTGTCCCTGCCCTAGGCCTCGTCCCTCCCTCCCCTGACACTTGTGTCGTGGTCAAAGTGTCTTCCCCTGCGAAGAGTGATGTCATGTACAAGTCCATTTTGGTCTCCAACTCAGACCATACACCACATGTCATTGCACAGGCACTCGAGAAACTGGGGCTGGAGGGACAGGAACCAAAGGGATTCTCACTCGTCCAAGTCCTCCCGTCCAAGGAACTCCAATTCCCTCCAAATGCAAACGTCTTCTACGCCCTGGACAACAGCGGAATCCCAGGTAGTGTGAGACTGGAAGTGCGTCCAGTGGGAGGGAACTTGAGGACGAGTCTCTCCTCCTCCACCACTAACATCAACAACAACAATAGGAAGTACAACCAAAACTACTGGGGAGGAACATGAGAAATATTAATGCAACTGTGATGAAATATAAGTAAATGACTCCTTCCTAATGTCCATGCTTATATCCGTCTTCTTTTCTTGGGGCGTGGAGGTGCGTAGGAGATCCTTGTGTCGTCTGTGAGGGAAACCAGGTTGAGGCCCGCCATTTGAAGACCTTTCACTGAACTCATGCGCCCCGGACCAATTCCCTGGATCTTCACTCGCAGTGTCAACACGCTCTTCTTCACCATCTCCTACATAACAATCAAGGGTTACAAATGAATGAATATTATATGTTCATTTGCTTATACTTTTCCGAGGGTGATGGCAGTCGCTTGTGCCGCAATGTTGGTTCCTTTGCGAGTGTTTTTGAAGCCCTCCATGCCGCAGGACCTGTAGCCCAATTGCTTTGACCCCTTGTGATCTGTGACCGTCATGATGGTGTTGTTGGGAGTTGTCTTGATGTGACACACTGGCAGCTCAGCAAAACGAACTCCCTCAAAGAGCGTGTCTGGTGTCTCGGCTGTGGGGAACATATCCTCTTTACTGAAAACAGAGCCAATTAAATTCCGATTGACAGATATCTAGAGAGTCACTGAACTACCTTTTGACGAGTAAGTCAATGTCCACTCCAGTTTCACCATGCGTGCCCTGGTCTTTCTTAGGCATGGACGCCATGAGTGCCTTCCGGTCATCTGCCTTGGTTCTGAGCTGGAAAAGAAGCCAAGGTGTAGGTGTTGGGTGGATGGAAGTGATACGCACACATCGTCCCAAAATACTACCAAGCATCACCCTCTAACTAATTCAATCAAAGTAACTACAAAAACTGTTAATTATGAAGGAAGAAGGAGTGGAAGAACAAAGTTTTAATTTATTGTTGAATTTTGTTATTCTTGTGTAAATACTGGGAAAGTGAAAGAGTTCCTGTACTTTTTCCTTTGCAGCAGAGACAATGATGGACTCATGATGGATCTCAAGGTTTATTCGCTTGGTGCATAAAGAAAACTGTACTTTAATTTGGGATATCCATTTGAAAAATAAGTATAAACTTTAGCAAATCATATTTTGCGAAACATAGATGTTCATTTGATGTCTTTGCGGTGATTCTGTCAGATTTTGAGATGGTGTCCATATTTGTGTTCCACAGAGAGGTGGGTGAACTGAGGTGGAGTGGTATGGTGAGGGATTTTGAGAAACTAAACTGCAATTGGTTCAAAGTGTCTGGACCCCGGGTTCTGCTGAGGGTGACATCACGATCAACCTTCCCTAATCCACTGATTCCTGACTGTTTAGAGTTTAAGTTTGGTCCAGAAAATCCATCAGCTCCAAATCATACAGGTAAACGTAAGCTGGATTATTATGTATTTATACAATTGAAACGGCTATTTTGTAGCACTTGAACACTTGTATGTGAAACAGAAAAGGACACTATTCAAGACGTGACTGAGGGGAATGAAGTCGAGGATATGGCTGGGAACGAGCAAGGTAATTTTAAATTCACAAATCTGCTCATTTCGACCCCAATGAAAATCAAATTTTAAAATTGCAGTTCAATCAAACGACCTTTACGGGAAACTTTGGCGTCCAAGCAGATAACGAGGAGCTACAGGACGTAGGAGCATGAGAAATTTCAGCCACATCTAATCCGAACGTTGCGGACATATGTGAAGTTGATGTACTCGGCACGGCTCTTGGCAGCGCGGGGATTCTTCCACATGATGAAACAGGTAATAATTGGTTTTCAAAGGCAAATTACATTGGGATGATCATGTTTTTATAGGGAATACAGCTGCAGAAATAAAATAGAAAGTATAATTGTGAAATTAGCTGTGGATATTCCACTAAATCTAAAGGTATACTCACTGTGTGCGCGTGTAAGTGAGTCTGTGTAATTGGGTGTCCCTTTGTGGGTGATGAGGGCGCGCTTTTTTGAATCTCCTTGAAAGTTTAAAGACCATCCAGTCAGTCCAGTTCATTCCAATACAAGTTCCAAGGGAAGGAGGAGTTTCCTCATTAACCTCCCAATTAATTTATGATTTATAAGCAAAGGTCAACCACACTACACATTCAACACTCCCATCAGATCACCAGTCTTTATACTACCAAGTTATACCACTCACTCACAACCAAGAAGTAAGGACCATTGACCATTCTTCCTCTATAATTACCAATATCATCAATATTGTCCAAGCTACCACTCAATTATATTATTGCTTTCCTTGCATTTAGAAATGGAGGCTACGAAGCGACTGAATGTGAAGAAACAGACCCTTGACGATGCCTACGCCGCCCCTGCGAATTTCCTGGAAATTGACGTCATCAACCCAATGACTCATGGCATTGGGAATAAGAGGTACACTGACTACGAAGTACGACTCAGGGTAAGCAAATAGTACTCCATCATTCCATCAACCTCTTTCACCACTTTCATTCCAGACAAATCTGCCTGTATTCCGGGTCAAAGAATCATCCGTAAGGCGGAGGTTCGTTGCATCAAAAAGTGGCGTATTCTTTCTTTAAACTTATAACCTTGTCTCTCTAGGTACTCTGACTTTGAGTGGTTGAGAGGCGAGCTTGAGCGTGACTCCAAAATTGTAGTACCACCACTGCCGTCAAAGGCATGGAAGAGGCAACTCCCATTTAGGTAAGCAGCTTCAGATATTTACGTACAATTGGAATAAATTATCTAATAACTTTTGTCTCGCATTCATTGCAGATCTGACGAAGGGATTTACGATGAAGAATTTATTGAAGACAGAAGGAAGGGACTCGAGATATTTGTCAACAAGTAACTGGCCATTCATCTCATGTGTTTCTGTTCTTTTTTAATTTTATTTTATTGACTAGGATTGCTGGTCACCCACTGGCGCAGAACGAGAAGTGTCTTCATATTTTCCTGCAGGAACCAATCATTGACAAGAGCTACGTCCCTGGGAAGATGCGGAACACGCAGTAACGGAGTCCCTGACTCACCTTAACTGATCAATTCAACTGTAATTCCAAGTATTCCTCCAGTGGATCTGCCTGGTACTTGTCCCTTCAGCCTCAGCTAACTAGCTCAAGTGGAATCCCACGTAGTGGATGTGTAGGTATTTCTCAGTCTCCCTCACTCCCCTCCAAATGTCATTCCGTGCCCAATGGTCAAATTCTTTACTTTCTCAATCACGGAATTAAAAATATTTGGAAATGAACTCCTTCTGTCACTCTAGAGGCTGCAGTTGACAGAGTCAGCTGCACTCCGCACTGCCTCGCTTCACTTGTGGGTGGGTTCTTCCGGCCCAGCTTTTCCCCGGCTAAACTTCCTCCTTCCTACCTCCTGGCTCGTAAATCTTCATTCCTCGGATCCAGTGAACTCGTTTCATCGCCTCAGTTTCAATTCAGAAGGAAGCAGGTTCAGACATCATGGAAGTCTCCCTCTTCGACTCTATCGTAAGAAATAAGTGCAATCCAGTATAATCAACTCATTAAATTCTAATTTTTCTTTTTCAAGTTCTCCACTAGCCACGTCTTCCTTGCGGGTGTCGCCATTGGAGCATTTCTGGTAAGAAACCAGACCAATCCTGTCACGAAGCCCAGCCGTCAAAATCAATTTGGTCCGGAGGCTTGAGAGGATGTTTGTGGAGAGTAGAAGATGAATTAGTTCCTGTAGTTTTGGCTAATCTCCTCATCAGCATTCCTCCTGGCCCAGTCAGTGAGGATTCCTGTGTAACTTATTTTTGGCAGATGCCCCAATGAATGCCTCTGCAGAAGTTGTCTCTGTCACTCCCCACATGCCCAGTTACAGGGCCATACAGAGTGGGAACTCTGACACTGATAGTTGTCATAAGGGGAAAGTGATACTGAATCACTCTAATGTCCATCTGCTCCCCTGCCCTTCATCATCTCTCGCTGCTGTGTAGGTGATCTGTATCCGAATTGACGTTTTGTTTGCTTATGTGTAGACATACCACTACTTGGTGCGTCCGCCTGTCTCTGCTCCTTCTGAAATGCGGATCCGTTCGGATGACTTTCTAAATTTATCATCTTCCTCTGGTTCTTGGCGTGACTCTAACCCAGAAGAAGAGGAAAGGACAATCAATCGGGCAGGAAGAAGAAGGAGCTCACTCCTCTACCACTAAAGAACTAATTCGATTCAAATCAATAAAAAACATTATAACATCGCTCGGAAATTACATTACTCCACTTCCGTGGAGTCGAGTCTTACAAGTAATGAAGCAGTGAGTAAACTGTGGTAGAATAGAACTGATTGAGATTACATTTGGAGATGTTTGTGTTTAGATAAAGTGGAGTGTGTTTTACTGTCCATAAGAGTGAGAGCTAAGCAATGGAACTAGCATTGGAGGCAATCCTGGGCCAGAGATCAGCACATTCCTTGGCCACTGGACCTGTGATGGCAGAACCCTTCATTTCACCCTACAAACAAAATAATGAGAATATTTAATATCAATATGAGTCGGATGATGTCGGATATTGAACCCCGTAATTAGTTGGATTCTCTTACCTTGTTGTTGACAATGACTCCGGCATTATCTTCAAAGTAGATGAAGACTCCGTCCTTCCTCCTGAAAGCCTTTCTCTGCCGAATGACGACTGCGGGCATGACCTTTTTCCTAAGTTCTGGTTTTCCCTTTTTGACTGTGGCTACAATCATATCCCCCACGGCAGCAGCAGGAAGTCTGTTGAGTCTTCCCCTCACTCCTTGCACAGCGATCACAAAGATGTTCTTACCACCTGGAGAAGAAATTGTACAATTTACTTTCAATGGCACCAATAACTAACTGAGGATGTAGACGTTAAGAGTATGTACTTTTGAGTATGTAATGTTAAAAGAGTATATAATATATAATGTTGAATATGTAATGAATGTTACCAGTGTTGTCTGCACAGTTCATGACAGCCCCCACGGGGAGAGCGAGTGATATCCTGAACTTGGCCCCTGCGGTACCTCCTCGACCTGAGTAATTGAATGCATGGTTGAGTGTAAGTATTAGTATAAAAGTATTAGTTGTATTTGTTACCTCTCTTGGACATTGTAATTGAGTTGTTGATTAATCAATTGATTGAACAGACAGACACGTTTCCTTTTGATAGAATAGCGGTGTGTAGTCGAGTAGTAAGACGGGAGAGAACACCACCGTATTAACTTACCAGAGAAACAAAGACTCAGCACCAAGCAGCACGGGAGTCAGGAGGAATAGGACGACGGGGCTGAAATGGAAAAGGAAGCGAAAATGAAACTCTATTCTCACATGGACCATGGGGGAGAAACAAATACAAAATAGAACCAAATTACACACAATTTATATCCGCATTTAGTAAACCCTAGTTTATGGTTTAGGCTCAGTTTCTCATAAATAAAAGTCATCATATTTACAAATGAATTTTATATTAATACGGTTGCCAAATAAAAGCATTTCGAAGGCAATGACGACTGAAAACAGCCCTAACTACACATACATCACTAATGATGTAAGAAGTGGACGACGCGACTCTCCAACAATTTACATTTATTTTATAAGTTTTTATTGATTACCCTAATAATAAGCGGTCCCATGGACCAATGTCAAGAGCCTCACAGCACACAAGAGCGTTTAAACAATAAGTTTTGAAGGACAAAGGAGTATCCAATGAGAATAATACAAGAATCACTCATACAAGAATCTGTCAACTGTTGTTCCAGTTAACAAGCTTTCGTTTTCATGACTATAAATTTCTAGAATTTTGAATGGGCGAATGTACTGATCCACCGATGGATGTCCAAACAGCCACACCAATAATCCACACCAAGATGGGTGAACAGCCCGTTTCAAACGGTTTCACTATTTGTAGTATTTTCAAATGTTGTAAAAACGATCTGGTAAAATAGCATGCGGGGTGAAAAGAAGTCCAAAATTAGGTTTATTCCTTGTATTTATTTGTGATTAGATGGGGGAATGGAGTTTATTATCTGGTATTATATTTAATCACATAAATCTAAGAAATCGACTTGAGAATAATCTGTTTCGGGAACTATATGACTTTAAATTGTGCATGTCCTGAGATAGTTTTGGGAGAAATGTCCCCTCACACATTCAAGTTGCGTCTCTTTCCTTATCCACACGAGTTGGAGAGAACTCCAGAGAAAGCAAATCTCCAAACTTTCGTCTGCTTTGCAGTTGGCGTTTGGCAGTAAATTAATTGTGATTTCTGAATAAATTGTTAGTTGTTTCATTCCACTTGATATGCTCCCAATCATCCCAATCCGCCTGACATCAAGACTCATACAATTTAGTTAAATGAGATATTTCTAAGCTCGAGATCGAGACAGGCTGGTTGGATGAACTGTTAAGTTGGACATCTTGGGCAAATTTTAATTTTGAACGCTGTTTAGATGCTTGGAGCAAGCTCAGGTTAACTACCATTTTATTATTGCTTTGTCCAAAGATAGAAACTAATGATCATTTCGAGGCATTGTAGGTTTTTCCATGCCTCTTTTAGCTGTATGAGGAATGGCTGCTGACTGCTTATTTTGACGCAACCCTTCTGTCTATCGTGAGAATATTTAAGGAATGTACTGCCTTGGTTTCCGGTTATTTCTTGACCACAGCCACCAGAGGATAACAGCGGAAATCAACCACCGAAAACACTGGAATGAACTCCATGCCTCTAAGACAGCCACATCCAGTCAACAACTATCCACCGATTCCAATAGGAGTCAGAAGCCTGAAGAAGGAAGAATAGGAATCCATGGGGAAGACTCCTAGTCAGTCCCAGGTCATTGGCCTCTGTCTTGCGGTCAGTCATCAGTCACTGTTAAAGTCATCTTCCGCCAATGCCTTGTCTCTTTTGTTTGTTCCAGGTGTTTGGTATTCTGGTGTTTGGGATGAGCGTTGCCTTCCTTGTATTTGGATGGAGACAAGTGGTGAGTGTGGACCCCTTGGAGGACTCCTACAGCGATGCCGTCTTCGACAAGAAAGAGTCCTTCACCGGAGGTTATGGGCTCCTCCTCTTCAATCCAGTCCCACTCCCACCACCTCCACCACCCCCTGGCAAGGAAGAACAGTCACTCGGAGAGAGACTCGGGAGTCCCCGGGTGGAGGTTTACATTCCCAAGTTCATGTCAACAGCAGTGGTCGGAGGCATCACTGCTCTCATCCAAATAGCGACCTCCATCACATACATCTTCTGGAGGGAAAAGGTAACTCCAACTCATGCGCATGCCTAGTTCTCATCACTTGTTTCCGCAGAACATCCGATCCATGTCCGTATTCTTCTACACTTTATTCTTCATCCTGCTGGCACAACTTACTTCCTTCTGTGTTGTGCTCAACTCCAAGCCAATTCGGAAGTACTCCGTGCTGCGTGGTTCATCCTCCTATTCCAGACTCACCCCTGACCTCTTCTCAGCCACTCTCGGCCTCAACTGCCTCCTCATCATGGCGGCCACTCTGCTGACCTGCGTAAATTGCAAGAGTGAGGACTACGCTGACCGGTGCATCGACGCAGAAACCGTGAATAGGAGTAGAACAGCTTCTTCAGGCCACATCCTGTCATCAGCCAGCACTGATAGGCTACACAAATAAAACTAATCATGTGTCATATGCTCTATTGGCATAGTTGATAAGAATCAAGGTGACTCATGGCATATGTGGATGGACTGATGGCTAATTATTGAGGTTATTTCTCACTTATTCACCGGAAACCTCAACCAGCTTCCACAGTATCCTGAGTCAGAAACAATGCTTAAAAGTCCTCTTCGCCCACTCACTCATTCTCAATCAGGAATTAGACCTGGAGATCGGATATCCCTTCGCATTGTGGAATCAGGAACTGAGGCCTACTGCACTGTCCAATACACACCAGTCATGCCCACACCAACACAAACCAAGGGAATAGGGGGAGCTGCACTCGTAAGAATACACTCAAGGAGACATCCCTTAGTAAGGCCTCACAAGTGAACATGTGCCTTTCATTTCAGTTGCTAGGGATTGGAGTTCTTGTGGCGAGTAGTCTATTCTTCCATTCCTCTGACTCGTCCGAATGTCCTCTGGAAGTGAACTACCCTGGTTTTGCATACGGGAATCAGCATGGAGGGGTCCATGGGGGGCAGTACCCTTCTGATGGGCCCTACTACGACGCATACAAAGAGAGTGGAGTGGCACAAGCACAGGCACTTGGAGGGAATGGATACTACAACGCTGCCCCAGTGCCACGCTACCCTTCCGCCCCTGTGCCACGCCCAGGCTATGGTTCACACCACGGTGGGAATGGACATGAGCATGGAGAGTGGGAGGGACAGCACAAGGAATGCCACCACGTTCTCAAGAAGTTCAAGGTATTGGCCATCGTTGGAATTGTGGCTGCCATCTTGCAAATCCTCATCTCAGCCATGTACACATGCGCCAACAAAAAGGTGCAACTCCATAATCTCAACCCATCCAATCAAGTGTAACCTGATTTGTATTTGATTTCAGACGGTGAAGGTCCTGTCTTTGGTTTGGCTGTTAAGTCAAGGTCTCCTGGTGGTTTGCTACTGCGTCCTTGGAGGGATGACCTTGGGGGAAAAGGGCTTCAAGAAGGACTCTCCCGACCTGTACAATTACTTCCTGAAGGAACAATTTTACGCAAAGAAGCTTGCCTTTGCCATCCTCTGCCTCATCAACGCCTCCCTCCTCATCCTGCTCTTCGTGTTTGTGGTTGTGTCTTGGAAGAAGTCAGACTACGACGATTACGCAGTGGACAAGGACAGCGAAGTGCCTTCCAAGAAGAAGTTTCTCCAGAGTTGAATCTTCTCTCATTCTTCTCCTCTCATTTTGTACATTGAATAAAGAAAGGCACTGTTTCCGCTCCACTTTTTCCAAATTGGGCCACACTCCTGTACCCATATGTCGACTGCCCACTGGGTGTCTTTTGGCGGAAGTTGTTTATCTGCATGGTGAGATCATTGGGAAGTCCAGTGAGGCTGGGCATCCCAAAGTAGTCCAAGAGCATTCAGTCAGGAGGGCGGATGTGAATTGAGATTTGCGAGGGATGAGGCGGATGGAGATAAAGCAACGACTCATTCTGCGCATCAAACTGCCACTGCATTTGTGCTGGAAATAGCGTAGTTCCCACTCACTCATACAAGGCTCTTATCACACGAAGAGGAAACGTATGTCGCCATTCTCCCTCCGAAGATTCTGGAAAGAACCTTAAATGAGTCCATCAATGACATCTCGTCCTTCAGTGTCTCGAATTAACTCAAGACAAACACTTATTCCTTCATACAATTTATACAGTTTATACACATTTTAAACCTTTCGCAAGAGAATAGACATTTCATATTTAGAAGAGTAAAGACATTCGTTTTTTATCCTGGGCTCTCTGTGGAGGGACAGAATGCTGTCCAGAATAGCATTCACAGCATCAGTCATCCTCATCCTCCAGCAGGCAACTGGATTCAGTCCCGTATGAAACAAAAACAACAAAACAGCGTATAAAAGACAGCGTCTGTGAGAGTGTCTTTGTTTATTTCAGGTGTCCCTGGTAGAGGAGAGTGCGAACCCAATCGAAGCTCTATTTGGGAGTGGCTATGTCTGTCTCCACATCAGTGACCCTCAGTTCCAGTCATCACCATCCTTCCAGGCACTCGCAGCAGAATTAGCAAAGAAGTTCAACAAGGTAAGCGCATACAAGTCAATCACCCTCTACTATAATCTACATTGGAATATTCTTCCTTTGCAGACTCCGATTGTGCATACGGTTGGTTCCAACGAGACTGACTTTCCTCACCCCGACGGACCAGAGACGGTAGTCCTATAGCACTTTGGGCAGGGGTGAAAGGCCAAATGAATCGACCGAGGATTCCCACATTCCCACATGTTAATCACATGAGTGTTTTTGTTTGAGTTGTAGGTGGATGTCCTTTCTTTTTGACCATCGTCAAACAACAACACCTCCATTGCTTATTCATTTTGCTTTGCTTATATTCACTCGGTCGCTTCAATTTGACACTTGCACTCCACACTCGATCATGCAAGTATCTCATTGTGTTTGTATTTGACTACTACAGGTGCACTACGGAGTGGACATTACCACCACCAGACCTCCCGTGGCTTCCCTCATCAAGCAGAAGTCGCTCAAGTGCACAAAGGAAGGTCATTTCTCAAACCCCAACAATTGCACAAAGTTCTTCAGGTGCATCTCACCAATCGGCAAGGGAAAACCATGGCAGATTGTGGAATACGACTGCCCTCCTGGAACTATCTTCGACGAAGCCATTTCTGCATGCAACCATCCAGCATCTGTCCATCCAAAACCAGCTTGCATGAAATTCGTAAGCTAAAGATTCTAGTTCCTATTCCAACTCCCATTCTAATCCCTTTTGTGTCATTTTAGGAGGATGGACTGAAGGGTATGCGTGGACAACATTCAACAACACCCAAACCAGACGACCTAGAAGTGAGTTGTACCAAATAAACATTCCCCTTCCTAACTCTTTTTGTGTGTAGGATGTTGCCTCTAAACCTGAAGAAGGTGATGAGCCAGAGGCGCAAGGGCAAGTGCCACAGAAGCCAGAGGATCCCTTCGCACTGGATAACCTTCCACCACCAGATGTCACTGACGAGAATGGAGTAAGGAAACAAAAGCCTCAAAGGCTAATAAGGGACTGAAGGACTAAAGGAGTGTTTGTTTTTGTTTTAGTTTGACCCAACAGAACCCCCACCGCACTTCCCCTACAGGGAGCCAGATGCAGAGAACTTGTGCGAACACCCAGGACTTCAAGCTGACGATAAGAATTGCAGTCACTACATCCAGTGCGTGAGGAACTCACAGGGCAAGTTCACCATGATCCAGAGGGAGTGTGCAGTTGGGAAGATCTTTGACGCAGTAGAGGAAGATTGCCGGCATCCGGAGGAAGTGGAACCTAAGCCTCCATGCTGGGAAGAAGCCACACCAGAACCACCACCAACTGTAACTTTTCAATTAGACACTCCTTCTGCATTCTTTGTATTAATTGAATGTTTGTAGGATGAAGAAGACTTTGACGAGTTGGAGTCCAGTGGCAAGACGCAGCAGGTCATTACCCCCGGTCACAAACACATTACCATCAAAAACACAACGGTAGCCGAGAGAGAGGGAGAGGTGTTTAGTTCATACATTCGATTCACTAACCTCTCTTTGTTTTTAGATCATTGATGAGGTGCAGCCAGGAGTCATTCCTACACACGGCATCACCGGAAAGAAGAAGAGAATCACCGTAAGAAAGGACGATAGATGGAATAGATTATAGAGCTACACCCTCACTCACATAATCAGTTTAACATTTCTTGTTCTTTTAGATTCCGAAGCTGCCTGGTCCCAAGCCCGTCCCAGAATGTCACGAGGAAGGAATGTTCCCCCACCCGACAGAGTGCGGGAAGTACATCAACTGCGTGCGGAAGGGACATGGTCCACTGAAGTTGTTCAGGTACCCTTGTGCCCCTGCAGGGACAATCTTCCACGCAGAGACCAAGGAGTGCAGGGAACCAGAACTGACGAAGCCAATCCCACCGATCCCCCAATGTGCTCACTGGGACGAAACCTTCAGACCCATCATAGAGGACATTCTTAATGAGGAAGAGCCAGATGAAAAGAAGCCAGACGAGGTAAGCACTCCGTATGGGACGGACATGAATGATCATATGCATGATTGTTTGATAGCCAACTGAGGATGTCTGGATTGACGACGGGAAAGGAGGGAAGAAGAAGGTCAGGAGGGTTATACGCACAGAGGAGGTAAGAAATAGTTGCAAAGGCCCTTGGAATGTTTGACATGTACCCTTCATTGTCCATTTCCAGATTATCGAAGTCCTCATTGAGGGAAGCGAGGTAAGTGTCCCTTGATATGGACTGAGATAGAATGACTCACTGTTTCTGTTATTGTAGGAGCCTACGAAGGACCTTGGTACGAAGAAGAGCACGACTACCGAGCCCAAGGAGCCTCCACCTGCACCAGTGCACATTCACACGGAGAACACGACCGTCACTGAGATCGACGAGTACTTCATCCCGACCACGTCCACAACTCCAGAGCCAGAGGTAAGATCTTGCTTCGCTTGCCACCTGCTGCTTGCACTGCCACTCCAGGTGTTGTTGGAGACGATGGTCAGAGGGGAACGATGGAGACTGGAAGAAGGACAGGGGAAGGGTAGGAGGTCAGGTTCTCCATTCTGAATCTTATTTCAGCTCGAGCCTAACTTCGCTAAACCAGATGAGGAGGATGCTAAGGCTCCTTGTGAGGAGGAAGTGCTTCTGGTCCAGCGACTGACGAAGGAGAGGGATGAGGCTGTGGCGCTAGTTGCAGAGCTGCAGAAGGAGAAGACCAAGTGCGAGAGTCAGGTGAAGAAGATGACCAAGGAGCTGGGAATTGCCAAGAAGGATAAACAAAAGTTTGAAAACTATATCAAGAGTGTAAGTCATTGAAGCACAAGAGAGGGAACAGTATTTGAGGTTCTTTGTTTTGATTAGTTGGACAAGACGATTGATGCGTACAAGGAGGAAGTGGCTTGGTACTTGCAGCACTGTCCCCAGCCCACAGAGTTCATTGAGGATGATGATGACACCAAGGGAGTTAAGTCGCGGAAGAGGAGAGCAATTGAGGAGATTGATGCCCCCAGGGTGTTGCTGAGGGAGAAGGAAGTGGAGTCTCCGAGGCAGAGACATCTACATCTCAACTCAGACTCAAGGGAGGAATCCATCCCTTCTTACGATCAGGTATAGATACCAATATGAACTCCACGACATGAACTCTTTAACCCCGATGTGTGATTGCTATTGACAGAGTGAAGAGGCCTTGGTACATTGGGAGAAGAGACACTCACCTGAAAGGAACCACCATCCTCACCGTCCCCATCACAAGCAGCACTCCCACTGGGAAGGTGAGGACAACGACTTCTTCTTCCAGATCCCGCTCCTCATCTTCATCGTGCTAGCTGTGCTCCTGGTTTCCCTCACTCTCCTTGGGTGCATGGTGGTGAGGAGATTGAACATGATACAGACCTACTCACCTGAGGAAATGGAGATTGAGAGCTGGAGGAAGAGGTTTGGGTCCAGGGAGAAGCTAAGGGAAGTATGAACCAGAGACTACAAGAACACCCAGAGACTACACTTAACTCTAGTTATTATAAGCTAAGTAATACACATTTCCATGTTCATGAGCTCAATGCTCTCTGTTGGACTGAGACTGTCCCACGCTCAACGAAACAGTAAAATAACAAAAGCAACATGGAACGTCAACTACAATTCAGTCAATCCTCCAAACTCCATCCCTCCAGTAATCCACCAAACTGATACTGCTCGACGTGTCTCTGACCTGATGGACAGGTGAGGAGAAAACACAAAGGGATCTGTTGAACTTAAGTTTGTTTCCATTTTAGAGAGACAGGTGCATTCTGTTCCTTTATTGAACGTCTCCTTCAATCATCCCATCTCCATTTTATTCTTTCTCTTGCGCCAACTCCTTAGAGAATTCAACCATGATTGCGTGTGGTGAATGGAATATAAGACCCCAACGGTCAATGAACTCCATATAGAGTATTCAAGGGAGTATCAGAACAATGTTTCTTTTTACTTTTCCTCGATTTAGCCTCTTCAGGTGAAGCTAATTTGAGCATTACTCCGCTAAGATTAAACGAATTAAAATTATACGCTTCTGCACAGGCTGTTTAAAAGACGGAATAAAAGAGTGGCTAAGATGTCGAAAATACACTTCATTCTGAATATTTATTTGCAGAGGTCAAAGTGGCATGGAATGCCTCGTCCAATGCCCTCCAAGTCTCTCGATGACTGAACGCTTCTGTACACAAGGGTTGTTGACTGTGGGTATTCGACAGAATACCAACGAAAATTGACAAACGTGTTTCATAAAGTCAAGCGAAAAGGTTTTTTTATTGACATTAGATTGGATTTGACCTATGAGGGTGAGGGTCAAGTTTCTATGGTAAGAGATTGGGAACGTAAGGAAAGGGGTTATATACGGAAAGTCCATCTTTTGTCACTTTAGGCACTTGTCCGAAATTCCCTTCAATTATGCACAAAGCCAAGGTGTAATAAGCCTCACCTGAGTGAAAGCCTTCAATCTGAACTTTGTAGTCTTTCCTTTCAAAAGATCTCAGAAGATGAAGGATTCCAAATTGGTCCCATCGTAATGTTGGCTGTCAATTTGAAATATTGGGGGACAATAATTGCCAAGAGGTGGCAGCAGAATATTTGCTGTCACCATCACTGGGTCAGTGGAACCAAGCTTAAAATTGGTACATAACGTTCTCATCAGTTGAGAAAAGGGAAAGCCAAGGATCATTTGGACTAGCTTTCCGTTTCTAAACCGACAACCGACAATCGACCCACCGAAAGTCTTGAGCGTACAAATATTCCAAGTCTTATGCATTCCATTTGGAGTGGTCATGGTCCTCGATGAATTAACAACATCCCATGCATTACTGCTACTAATTGTAGACCAATTGAGCTTTAATAAAGGAATGGAGAGCAAAGGTGCTCCAGATCCAGTGAGGCCCAGCGGAGAGCTCCTTAATAACATTCAGTAGTCCAATCTTCTTTCATACCTCCAGAGTGTTCCATGCTCTTTTGCATGAGGAGGAATAATCTCAACAGAAAATGGATTCATTGCTAGTAGTTTTCCATGAGTTGATTATTGGGGCAGATGGTAGTTCTTTGAAGGGATGAACGGATGTGACCTTTGGGATTTCCACTTCCTCCGAAGCAGATAAGAAATGAGCAGAATAGTTGAATTATAATGTAATCCACTTGGCCAAGTCACAAGGGCTTTATCTGCATGGACTGAAATAGGACAGGAAGGGGGACACAAGTGCGCCTCGGCAGGAGGTCAGTCATCAACCATCACTCGAACACTCCCCATCTCCTTCTAATTGCCTTTGTTTCTTTGCAGGAATTCTTCCAACAACAACGCCACTCAACTGCTTTTGCTTTAATCGAGCCACTGGCTACTTTAGCTCAAGGTCTAACTGAATCCTTCTTGTCTCTCTTAGGTTGGAACCAATGGTCTCAAGCCCTTGATCTGCCGGGGCAGAGGCTACTACGCTAACCCCAACAACTGCAACAAGTACTACTGGTGCATACCATCAATCGGAGAGGACAAACTCCCACAGATCATAGAGTTCAATTGTGCTCCTGGAACCATCTTTGACGAGTCCATCTCCATCTGCAACCAACCAGATAAAGTGGACCCAAAACCAGAGTGCTGGGCAAACGGGGTAAGGAACAAATCAGAACCAAAAGTCCCAGTCCCACGGCATTTTCGTCTCTTTTCAGGAGGAAGGAGCAAAGGGTTTGCGAGGAGGACCAAGCGGATCCGCGGAACAGCCAGAGGTCACTACTCTCAATCCAACCCTCATTCCAGGACTAATGTGTTTTTGTGTGTAGATGTCACTAAGAAGGCCAGAGGAAGAAGTAGACCCAACCCATGGCCAGCCACATGTAAACACTCATCCATTGTTAATTCTCCAGTTCCACAATGTTGGTTTGTTCCGTAGGAAACCGCTCCAGAGACCACGACAACCGCGCATCCCCCTATTGAGTTTGTGTGCAGTTCCGTAGGTCTCTTTGCCGACTCCAGCAACTGTACCCTCTTCGCCCAGTGCAAACTCAGTGAGGATGGGAGTCTAACCTTAACCTGGCACAAGTGCAAGCGAGGAAGGATCTTTGACGCGAGTGTGGACAAGTGTCGGCGTGTGCAGGAAGTGGATCCGAAACCACCCTGCTGGGCCAGACACAGGCACGCACGACTTCACGAAGAAGAAGAAGAAACGGAAACAGCAGCGGTATGCAACACATTCAACACACCGTGACTGTTGCTGATGGTTTACACTTTTATAGCTCCGTGCTGGTGGTGAATTTGTTGACGACGTTGAGTCTTCCGGGCTAGTACAGAGGAACCTGGTACATGGTAGCGTGCATGGAAGAGTTTCCACTACCAGGGAACACGTTGTTACCGTAAGCTGTGGGGTTTTAGTCTGTCCATATTCATTCCAGTTGCGTCTTTTTTGTTTACAGACTGAAGAAGAGTTGCCCGGAGTAATCCCCTCACACACAATTACAGGAAGGAAGAAGAGAATTACCGTAAGTTACTCGTAGTAGTCTCTCAGACGTCTACAATTCCACCTTATTCCACTGCCCTGTTTCTTGTGTAGATACCGAAGGGTGTTGGGCCTCGACCAGTGGTTCCAACTTGCATTGAGGAAGGAATGTTCCCTCACCCTGCAGACTGCGGGAAGTTCATCAATTGCGTGCGCAAGTCCAATGGACCTCTAAAGACTTTCAGGTACCCTTGTGCCACGGCAGGAACAGTATACCATGGACCAACGAAAGAATGCAAGGAACCCCAGCTGGTACTCCACCCTCTGCCTGAGTGTGTGCACTGGGACGAGCACTTTAGACCCATCTTTGAAGAACTCCTCAACCTGGAACAAGATGTAAGGAATCCATCAGCTACACTCTAAGCAATATACTCATCCATTTACTCTTGTTTTGACAGGCTCTTCCTGAGTCTACGACTGTACCTCCTCCTGTTACGACTACGACTCCAGTGACAGCGGTGGTAAGTTATAGCTTGCTTTGCTTTGCCCAATGCTCATAAACAAGAGATGGCGTTGTTGTTGGGGAACAACAAACTACAAACACCCACTGGACATCTGAACATGGGTCACAAGGTATGTTCCTTGGTTCTGCAATCCTCTCCTTCTTTCCAGGTCGTTGTCCAGGAGAGACGGAGGAAAGGAGGCCATGGGAGGAAGACAAGGAGACAGAGATCAGTGGAGCCTTGGACAGAAAAATGGATCCATCCAGGGTCGCTTGATTGCAACCAAAGCAGTGAGTGGAGGTCATTGGCCTCGGAAGAGGAATCACTATTCCCGTTCATCCTCCCCACAACCACTTCCATTTTCTTATAAATCCTTGTCCCATTATTCCTCCATGTGATACTCCACCTGTTAAAACCACATTAGCTGATGTAGTGGTGAGTGAAGGTCAACACTGAAGAATCACCACCTGCTGTGCTGTCTTGGTGTTTGTGGCACGGGGTCAGTGGACACTCAGTTCCCTCCTATCTCTCTCTGCGGTGAATCCAATTAAGATTTTCTGCGCTCTCCTTGGGACTACCCAGGTGACGCAGTGCTCTACTCTACACGTGATACTCACACCAGCCACCACTCAGACCCTACAAGTCAAAGGAATAGAACTCTATTCCATCCAGTGTGTATTGGTCATTGTTCAGTTCATTCTAGTGAATAGAGTTTCTAGTCTAGAAATATAAGTCTAATCTCTTTTGTTGTTGAATAAATGCAAGAATGAAGGCAGGGAGGTTGCTCATTCTGTCCCTCCTTTGGGCCTACATTCTACAAGTACGGACCATCCCACTCCCCAGGCCAGTAAGAACAATAACCCCATTGGCTCTTGACCTTTTGCACTGACCACTTTTCTTTACAGGAGACGATAGTGATAGTATCAGAAGAAGATGACGGAGAAGAGAATGAAGAAGTACCCGCACTCACGACAAAGAAACCACTCTTGATGATGGTAGGATTAACACGATATCAATGCATTAACGTCTTAATTCATTCATGTTTTATTTAGAAAAAGGGTTCCCACTCCGGAGCCAACCACAGCGTAGGTGGCGTAGTGGTACACCACAGCCACGTAGACGGAGCTATTCAAAGCCACCACGTAGAGGGAGCCACGCACAGCCTCCAGTAAGAACAATAACCCCATTGGCTCTTGACCTTTTGCACTGACCACTTTTCTTTACAGGAGACGATAGTGATAGTATCAGAAGAAGATGACGGAGAAGAGAATGAAGAAGTACCACTCACGACAAAGAAACCACTCTTGATGATGATGGTATGATTCACACAATATCAATGCATTAACGTCTTAATTCATTCATGTTTCATTTAGAAAAAGGGTTCCCACTCCGGAGCCAACCACAGCGTAGGTGGCGTAGTGGTACACCACAGCCACGTAGACGGAGCTATTCAAAGCCACCACGTAGAGGGAGCCACGCACAGCCACGTAGAGGGAGCCACGCACAGCCACGTGGAGGGGGGCATTCGTCACTTTTCCTCTTCGTCACTTGGATCATCCTCTTCGTCACAGGGATCGTCCTCTTCGTCACAAGCATCGTCACATGAGTCAAAGGCGTCGAGCGCACAGACAATTGTAAGGACTACCACATCTGCTTTTATGTTTCTTTGTCTCTACGGTGACTTATCCCCATTAGTGGTAACTTTAATGGCGATTAACTCTGCATTCCAAAGCAGGGAGTCTCCAATGTTTCCACCAAAGCATTTCAAGCGCAGTGCTCAACTTTTGATGTTAATGTTCTCTCTTTCTTTCAGTTGACGACAACCCCGGACCCTAACCACAAACCCATTGACTTTGACCATCTGGAAATACAAGAATTCCCCCCTGTGAGTAGACCAATGCCATTACAGTAATCCTTAAAACTCCACTTGAATAGGCTCTAACAACTTTTCTTCTCTGCAGAAACACATCCACAATCCTCAGGTGGATCCCACCCTTCCACCACCTCCCCCTCCCCCTGTCATTCCCATCCCTCTGCCCCTACCACCTTCAGTGCCGAGCACTCCTGTGGGTGGTGCAGCAACAGGCCCTCCTCCCCCTCCACCTGTTCCCTCTTCCAGCCAACCAGTTGGCCCCGATGTGCCACCACTCCCGAGTGAAGCAGTGGATGGTGAGGAGGACCCTGTGAAGATGTTGCAGGACATGCTTGAGGAGAATGGCCCCCTGGCCATGATCGGAGGTGGACTTGCCCTCATTCTCGCTTCCTCCGTCGGTTTCTCGACCAAGATAATTTCCATGCTCAAGCCCCCTCCAGTGGCCTCCATCAGTGGCCAGGTTCAGAAGATGATGGGTGATGGGAAAGGGCCAGGTGGGAAACCCTCTCCAGGGGACATGCTCAAAAACATCAAGGGGCTCAAAGGGAAGAAAGGAGAGATGGTACAGAAACTGCTGAAGGGCTTCCTCGACAAAGGAAAGCCCAAGGACACTCCCACCAAGAAGGAAGAAGTGCCAGTGGAGGAAGGGACAGACAAACCACCCAAGGTAAAGTCTGTGCAGAAGAGTTCCATCGAGGAGGATGAAGAGGAAATGGAAGAGACCAGGAAGAGGGAGGAAGCAAGAGGGAAGAAGAGCAAAGAAGATACTACCAAGGGACGAAGGGGTTCTTTTGATGAGGAAAGAGGAGATTCTAGACGTGGTAGAAGAAACTCTGAGGGAAATGGTGAGGAATCTAAAGGAAAGAGGAGGAAGGAAGACGCTTCCAAGGGACGAAGGGTTTCGGTTGACGACGAAAGACGAGGTAGGAGAGACTCTGATGAGGAAAGGAGGGGCCAGAGGAGTAGAAGGAGTCAGTCTGAGGAGCGATACACGTCGAAGCATTCCGAACAAGAGGGTCGTGATGGGCGGAGGAGTTCCAAAGATGGTCGTGATGGGCGGAGGAGCTCCAGAGACGGTCGTGATGTACGGAGGAGTTCGAAAGATGGTCATGATGGACGGAGGAGTTCCAAACATGGTTGGCATGACTCTGATGAGGATCGTGTGAGGGAAAAGCATGGCCGTGGTCGTTCAAGGGAGAAGGGCTACAATTCCCAGTATGAAAGGAATCAGAGGGATGGTTCTTATGAGGATGATCGTAATGCAAAGTATGATAAACGTAGTTCTGGAGACGATCGGCGCGGCTCTAAGTTTGGAGGAAATGGTCGGGATGAGAGGCGTGATGGTTACCTTGGCGTGGATGACCGAGCAGAGCGTGAAGGTTTCAGGTATGGAAGGCGTGAGAGTGTGAGGGGAGGAGTGAATGGACGAACGAGTTATTCCCCAGAGTTTACTACCACTCCACTCGTCCACCAACCAACCAGAGGGCGAGGGAGTGTGAGTCTAGATGTCCCCGCACGGATTGAACCTCACCAAAGACCGGGTATAGTTGAAAAGGAGGCTGAACTGCGTAAGCTCGAGTCACTGCTCCTCAACCCAGTTGGATTGAAGCGTCTGGAGACACTGATGGAGCAGGGGGAACAACTACGCCATCTGGAGTTGGATAATGGAAACAAAGTGCAGGGAGTGGGTAGTTCCTTGACAGTCCCTGTTGTGTTGGGTGGTGGAATTCCTTCTCCAAGGGCCACTCCGTTCCAGCACCCGGTTAGTACAGGGATGCCGAATGGTTATAGGAATGGTTATTTGAATGGGAATGGGTTTGTTGACTCCAGTTCTTCTGGGTTCCCGTCCCGTCGAGGGAGTCCATTTCCACATGTGGTGGTGACTGGGCCAATGGGAGAGGTTCCTGTTGTCAGCAGTGGTCAGTATGTCCCTCCGGGGTTTGTAAAGTACCCTTATGGCGATGAGGTGTTGGTGAATGGTTTTCCTCAGGGTATGTACTTGAAGGGGACTGACACTCCTTATGCGAATGTTCTCCATTCAGGGAGAAGGCACTCTACATTCAGAGATACAAACATCGTCTAATACATTCTAGTTACCCCTCATTAATCTGCCTTAGTTGCTGGTCTCCTAAATTGCAGTTAATCCAGGTGTTTTATATTTGTGTTTCAATGTTAAGTGTGGAAGGTAGCAACAGTTGAGTTGTAGTTGATCTAATAGGTTAATTAGTAATAAAGTATAACTAAGAATTCTACTTTTAATGTAATAAAGCTGTAGAATATACTGAAATAAAGTAAAATACTTCATTACTTCGGCCTATATTCGGAAGATATTCTTGTGTTCTTGAACCAGCTCATGGCTAGGAACAGAATAATATCGAACTAAGTTATATATTATGGATGAGAACACAACATGACACAACATAACAATAGTCGATAATAAGGAAATTATGTAGATATTAAGTAGCGGAAGCTACTTTATGCATTTGTCGAGTCTGTCTGTCTGTCGTCTGTCTGTCGTCTGTTCTGTCGTCCTTCAATAACTCAGGAACTACTGGACAGATTGGAATGCTGCTGCTACAGCAATGAACTCCTTATGGTCCCTTGATTAAAACGTCGTGTATTGGCATTGACCCGAAGTGACGATGAGAATTAAAACAAAACCTCTTAACGTTAATTCACAGTCGAGTCTTTGTTCCAGTGAAAAGTAAATGGAGAAAGTTCAAAGCTGGTTGGGAAACAGGAGTCACTATTCCCATCAGGGCAGTGCCATATGTCCCTGACACAGGAGGTGCTGCTTGTCAACAGAGTTGTGAACGCTTTCATCAAAGCAAGGGGCTGACTATATATTGCCAAATACTTTTTACTACAGAGATGCTTCTGCTTTCTCTGGCGGTATTTCCCTCGTAATTTGTGTCTCCTGTCTTCCAAGGCCATTTATTCCCTTGCGAGTGATTCTTTGTGTTCGTCTAATCACCGGAAATGTCCTATCAATTGAGGTCTGGTTCCCTCACCGCAGGCATCGTTCGTTACAGCAGTATCTCTGGAGTGTGAGGGAGAGAGGCCTCAGTCGGGGCATGGGAAGGAACAAGGCATCTCCAGTCAACTACCAAGCATTACGACAATGAATCTGTCGCTTTGGCTCCTCCTCATTGTTGTATTGGCAGGAGTGGAGGCACAACCTCAAACAGTAAGTGAAAACAATCTCAACTGAGGTCATTCAACTCTCACACAATCTTCCCATCTTTAGACTTCACTCGCAGAGGACCAAGGTGGTGGCGGGAATGGAGGGAATCCAGAGGTAACGTAATACCCAGCCACTCCATCCCAAATATTCATTCTTTCTCTCCCATTCCAGACTGGTGGGGAGACTTCAGACCGGAAGTTGATGATCCTGCTTTGGATCCTCATCCTCATCTTCCTGGTGGTTATTCTGCTGTTGATTTTGTGTTGGGGATGTTGGTTGATGACCCTTCTCTCCAGAAGAGTCTTCCACGTGGCTCAGCTGGAGGAACAAGGGGCCTACTTGAAGGAACTGGAGGCGGAGGATGTGCACTTTAGACTTCCTTCATTCTGCACTTGGTTGCGGTCTTCGTGTTGTCGTCGGAAGAGAGAGGATGAAGAGGAGAGACGACGCAGTACCCGTGAATGGTTATCCACTGCATCCAAGAGCAAGTGGGATACTGTGAGATCAGTTTTTGTCCGTGGCTCCCCTGCCCCTCCAGCCTACGATGAGGAAGTGGCGGTTGGGCGAGTGGAGGAGAACCTTAGTGCCCCTCCAGGGCCATCCTCTGCCGAGTCTACTTCCCGTGGTTTGTGGATTCTGCAGAAGTTCCACTCAACAAAGCACCTCAAGGAAGAAGAAGTCCCTCAGACGAGAGCTGCAGAGCTCCAGTTGGAAGCTATTCGTGCCAAGGAAGAGAAACGTCGTCTGAAGGAGTTAGAGAAGCTTCAGAAGGCACAAGACGAGTGGGAAAGGAAAGCGAGAGAGAGAGCGGATGCTGAGAAGGCTCTCCTAGAAAAGAAGGAACAGGAACGTGCTTCTGCGCAAGAGAGAAAGAGAGCCAAGGAAGCTGAGAGGGATGCTGCGGAAGAGAAGAAGCGAGAGAAGGAGCGACTAAAGGCAGAAGAAAAAGAGAAACGTCGTACCCTGGAGCAGGAGAAAAAGGACAAGGAGCTACTGGATAGGTTGGAGAGAGAAAAGGAGGCCTTGGAGAAAGCGCGGGAGGAGGCCCTAGCAAAGGATCAAGCCAGGCGGGACAAGCTGGCTGAGGAAGAGGCAAAAAGAGAGCGAGAGAGGGCTGAGAAATTGGCATCCCTGGAGCGAATCCGCCATGAGAAGGAGGAGGCGGATCGTTTGAAGCGAGAAAAGGAAGCTGCTGAGAAGGAGAAGAAAGCAAAGGAGAGGGAGGAGGCAGAGAAAGCCCGACTGGAGAAGGAAGCTGTCTGAGAGGGCAAAGAAGGAAGCGGAAATTGCTGAGCGAACACGAAGGGAGTTGGAAGCCCTTGAGGTTGTTCGGAAGGAGAAGGAGGCGATTGAGCAACTGCGCCGAGACAAGGAGGCTGCAGAGCGACTGCGAAAGGAGGCTGAAGCTGTTGCAAAGGCAGAGCGTGAGATCCAGGCCCTGCAGAAAGGGATGGCCGAGAAGGCAATCCATGAGCAGGAAAAGCGAGAGAAGGAGGAGCGAGAGAGAGCAAGAAGGGAGGCTGAGATCCTGGAGAAGGCGAGGAAGGAGAAAGAAGCCCTGGAGAAGATAGAGAGGGAGAGGGAAGCCGCTTTGAAGGCCCGCCTGGCGAAGGAGGCTCAGGACAAGGCTAGGAAGGAAGCAGAGGCCCTTGAGAAAAGTGCCCGTGAGAGGGAGTTGTTGGAGAAGGCTCTGGCAAAGGCAAGGGCTGAGAAAGAGGCCCTTGAGTTGGCCCGACAGGCCAAGGAGAAACTGCGCCTGGCTGAGGAAGAGCGGCGGAAGGTAGAGGAAGAGCGCCGAAATGTTATTGTAGAGGACGAAATGTTGATGGGTAGTGCCCCTGAGAACTTGTGTGCCCCTTCGCGAGTGGTTTCTGTGGTTCGTGTTCCAGGCACAGATTCCAAGTTGTTGCTTGCCGAGGCTGCCTCTGGCGCCCCCATACTGCCCGATCCCTTTGACCGACTCCGCGTGAGGAAGGTAGGAGGAGACTACGTGCCAGCCCCGCCTGATGAAGACTTGACTGTCGAGCAGATCAAGCCTTACACACATACCTCTAGTTCTGATGTTGAATTCAGTTCGTTGTAAGTAAGTGTGTTGACTTAGTTGCATTGTAAGTACAAGTACTGCCTACTCCATTAAACTCTCCATCTTTTGGTTCATTTTCCCGCCGTGGTGGTGGCTTCTTGTAAGCCTTGTTTCTTGGTGATTGTTGTTATCTTGTTAATTGTTGGTTTGGCGGAAGTGAGTTATCTGCCTTGTGGTTGACCCACCGAACTCCCCTTCTGTCCACTGCGTGATAAGTGGATAGTCTGGGCACTAGAGAGTCCCCACTCTCTGGAGACGCAGTCCCACAGAGGCATCCACTCCTGGAGGGAAGTCAAGAGGAGCTAGCTACTAGAAAAGACAGCCATGCGAAGGACGTTCTTGTTGGTAGTTGTTGTGTGTCTGTCCTTTGGAGGAGCACAGGAGGAACCTCAGGGACCACCTCAGGAACCACCTCAGGGACCACCTCAGGAACCACCTCAGGGACCACCTCAGGGACCACCTCAGGAACCACCTCAGGAACCACCTCAGGAACCTCAACTACCCCCACCAGGGTCAAAAGTAACATCCATTAAGTCAATTATTCTGAATCTCATCATCCTTTCCCTTCCAGCCACCGAACTTCCTGGCCTCCCTTGGGGATGGGAACATCAAAGTAAGACAAGAATGTTCACAAACACCTTCCATATTTCTATAATGTGTCTCTTGTACTAGGAGTCTGACCCAGGGTCAATCACACCTCCACAGGAGGGAGAAGCTCCACAACCACCACCTCCTGCAGGAGAGAACGTAGTAGCTATTGCGCTCTGCACTCATATACAAACCCCTTTGTTGATGCTTCTTGTTTTTTTTAGATAGGGTCAAAGGTAGCAGTGGAAGAAGAGTGTGGTCCTAGCTGTACCCTGGCGAACCAGACTCCGCTCATCCTCCTAATTGTGCTCCTTGTGCTCATCATTCTCCTCCTCGTCCTTCTGTTTGGGTGCTACTTTATCAAGAAACTCCACGGGAAGGCCATTCTCACTACTGGACAGGTAAATCCTCCTCAGTGTCCAATAAGTGGTACAACCTTGATTGTACTTTTTGCAGAGACATGGGAACATGTTGGTTGGTGGTGGGGGTGGAGACAAGCGACTAGAGGAGGATTCCCCAGGGAGACCAACAAGACTCTGAAGGGGATCAATCAAAGGCCAACCAACTCTACTTACGGGTTTAATAAAACAACCTTCGTTTGTATTTCGTTTCCTTGAGTTCATTGTGTGGTGTGTGCTGGAATCTCCTGGTTTTCCCTCCTATCGTTTGAGGCCAATTCGCAATCAACCGACTAACTCAACCACAGATCACAAGTTCAACACCGCACTTCAAATGGTCCTTCTCGACTGGATGTCGTGGGCAAGTGGCTACGTACTCAATTACCTCCTTATGCCTATGGCAGTCTCCTGAGAAGCACGTATGCGCAGAAATCTATCTCTCAATAACTCGGATACAGAAACACATAGAAATCTGAGTTATCGTAGTTAATTCTTTGGGGAAATACATTATATTTCCTGGCATGACGATTATTGCTGAGAAAAAAAAGCACGCCTGGAGTGACATTAGGTAAGGAACTTTCACTGCAATGTTCCTCAACATCTTCATTTCCCTAGACGACCATGCCAGAAAAGGAGTTGAGTTGAAAGGAATCTGGAGAAAGAAAGCGAGTTTGTGTGTCATATTGGATTAATGTTCATATCAGATGAGATTGGTCCAATTCCTATTCGAGTCCACTTGATTTATCCTTTGTTATCCTCTATGCTATCAGTTGCATTGAGTGTTGATTCTCACCTACCGATCAACAATGCAAATCCCACACGTAAATCCTCCAGCATTGACGCAGAGGAGAGATAGCATTCTCCGTATAAAACTCCTGGAGTGGTTGGCCTACTTCATCCGACAACAAACACTCTGCAACATTCTAAACTACAAACGTTGCAATGAATTCTCTGTCCTTCATTTTCTTCCCTTTCCTCGTCTTGGGATGTCTTGGGTGCACTCAGGATGAGCTGGAGCAGTGCTTCTTGCCAGACTGTCTCTGTCCAGGACTTTCCATCCCTGGAGGTCTCTCTCCCAAGGAGGCACCGCAGGTAGGCACAGGGACGGGCCCTTCCTCTAAAATCTTAACCACTCCATTCCTAGATTGTGTACGTGACATTTGACGATGCAGTAAACGTTATCAACTACCCAATGTACGAAGAACTCCTCTTTGACCGGAAGAATCCCAACGGGCACTCCATTACTGCTACTTTTTACGTCACCCATGAATATAACAATTACAACCTGACACACGACCTGTGGAGAAGAGGACATGAAATTGGACTCCACTCGATCACACACCAAACGAACACAGAGTACTGGAAGAAACTTGATCAACAGGGGTGGAAGGAAGAGGTACAACGTTGTAATTACTCAATTACATGCAACTAACCGAACATTTCTTGCAGGTAGTTGAGCAGAGGAAGATGCTGTCCCACTTTGCAAACATAGCAGAGGAAACTGTAACCATAAATACAAAATAACTTGGCTTATGCGATGACCCATACCTGTGAATTTTGTTATTTGTAGATCACAGGCATAAGGGCCCCCTTCCTGCAGACAGGGGGAGACACCATGATGGATGTTTTGTATGGGGAGTTGGACTACGACTGCTCACGCCCCACTCTCACTTACATAGACCCTGGGCTCTGGCCCTACACGATGGACTTTGATACAGACTTTCAGGACTGCCAAATTGAACCATGCGCAATGGGGCAGTACCCCGGTTTCTGGAATGTACCAATGGTAGACTACATCGGTGATAACGGGAGTCCTTGCTCTATGCTCGACATGTGCCAACCAAAGTACCAACACATGCAAATGGTCTTTATACTAATTCAGAGGGCTAATTCACAATATGCCCTCTAGCCCCGACACTCCGGAGGCAGTGATGAGCCTTTTGACTAGGAACTTCCTCCGTTCTTACGAAGGGAACAGAGCTCCCTTTGGCCTCTTCACACATGCAGCTTGGCTAGGAGTCCAATTCCCAGGACACTTTGAGGGATACAGCCAGTGAGTACTCTACTTCTATCTTGTAGTCCAGCTCTTAATGGCTATTCTTGACGTTAGATTCCTAGACTATTTGGGTGGGTTGGAGGATGTGTACATTGTGAGCGTACAGAGGGCAGTGGAGTGGCTCAAGGATCCAACACCCGTCTCCAACCTCACATCCTTCGAACCATGGCAAGTGGAGGAACAGTCTTTCGCATGCAAACCAGCCTACAACTGCCGTTTTGCTCCAGAGACAACTCCATTCGAGTCTGAGAGATATATGATGTCATGCAAAACATGTCCACCGAAATATCCATGGATCAGGAACCCACTAGGAGAGAATTAACAACACTCACGCACCCATTTACTGTGAATTTTGAACTCAATTGGAGAGTAAGTTGGTTGGTATTAAAGAACGGCTACGATGGAAGAGTGCTCACTTTGGTTGTGGTTGATTCGTGTCAATGTCCACACTTGCTCCATGGGTGAAGAGACGGAAGGTCTTCCTGAAGACTTGGCCCAGGTCAAGGGAGCCCTCAACCAACTCCAGTTCGACCTGCACCCCCAGACTCCGCTTGAAATCCTCAAAGGCTCGCTTCTCCTCATCTGTCATCCCGCCTTCGCGTAAGTGAGCGTCCTCCCCTTCCTTCTCCACTCCGCCATCGGGAAGACCAGTCTTGTGAATGAGCAAAGCACCCTCGGGGATGGTTTGGCCAGGGAGCAGGGCATGGAACTCAAGATTGTCCTTGTCCAAGTAGCCAGTCACGTCAGATCCAGCAACGCTCTTCTTCCCAACGCTGGCCTTGGATGAACGTGACTTGAGACTGGGAGACTGGCTAATGGCTCGAAAGATTTGCGTCGTGCCTTGGGGTCCATCTTGGAACTGCGGTTTCCGTTTTGGAGCAGAGGATGAAGGGCCGGACACATGTCCATCACCTCCTGTCCCACGTACTCCGCCAACTCCTTCCTTTCCACTCCCAGGCACTGAAGAATCGTAGCCAGATTCATCTCCAGTCAACCCTTCAACACCACCACTTCCATGTCCTCCACGACTTCCACCTTGGCCTTCTTGGGAACCCCTCGGCCCATGTGGCGAGGCACCGGAGAGACTTCCTTGCTTGGATCCACCGCCGCCACCTGTAGAACCTTGACTCCCATGGCCAGTTGGACCCTGCTGTCCACCAGACTTGTCTTGATTTGGACTGCCTTGGTGTCCTGCGTGGGTTGCTGGGCTACTTGGAAGACCTTGCTGACCTCCTGCATTTCCACCCTGGCCACTTGGCAAACCTTGTTGATCCGTTGGATGACCTTGCTGACCGCTTGCCTGTCCCCCTTGGCCACCAGGAAAACCTTGTTGACCGCCTTCCTGGAAACCCTTGCTGGTCGTTTGGACGACCTTTGCCATTGGAAAGACGATGTTCTGCCCCTGCCTGTCCTGAGGTGCTTGGATGAGTTTCACCACCCGGGAAACCTTGTTGACCGCTTAAAAAGCCAGGCTGGTCACTTGGATGACCCTCTGAGCTACTTGGATGACCCTCTGAGCTACTTGGATGACCCTCTGAGCCTACTTGGATGACCCTGTTGATCACTTGAAAGACCATGTTGGCCACCTGGATGACCCTGCTTGCTTCCTGGATGACCGCCATGACCACTTGAAAGACGTTTGTGATCCTCTGGGTGTCCTTCTGTGGCAATTGGAAGCCCATCTTGGCCATGAGTTCCAGCTGCGAGGCCTTGTTGACCATGGGTCCCTTCACCCCCACTGTGTTGGCCACTTCCTTTCCTTTGCTCTGCGCCATGACTGTGTGCATTTGCTTCTGTTTGTGGAGCTGAGATGAACTTGCTTCCTCCTTCCCCTCCTTCTTCGTTCACTTTTAATGTCACCATGTCTTGAGTCCCAGACATGAACCCAAGCACGGAGATCATTTCCCTTCCAGTTGGGGACTTTGGAATTGCCGGTGTGGAGGGTCGGCTTGCTTGTGCTTCCTCGGGTTCCTCAGTGTACTTCCGTTGGTCACTGATGTATCCAACAAGTGCCCCTGAGTGGGATGCTGTGGCCACCGCTTGGTCATGTTGCTTGAAAGCAAGGACCACATCCAGAGGTACCTTGTCTCCCTCCTTCAGCTCCACAAATACACCGGTATGCTCATCCAGGTAGCCGAAGATGGTCGGGAGATCCTCATGAGGGACTTCCACACTCAACTCTATAAACTCCCCTGCATCCTCATCGAAGCCAATGACTGTCTTCACAGGGCCCTCCGCTTCATCCTCTGCCGGTGGTTGTGGGAGCTCTGACCCTTCCTTCATTGTGCGAAACTCCCCATTCTCGTCGATGTAAGCAACCACTGTTCCCGTAGCTAGGGCGTGAGACTTCCTTTCTAAGAGACCTTTGCTTGCAAGGCCCGCTCGAGTGGGGACGATCCCTCCGTCCACCAACTCTATGAAACCAGCCTCCTCTTCTTCGTAGCCAAAGATGGATGTTCCCCCAGACACACGCCTTGCTCGGCTTCCACTCTCTCGCCTTCCGCTACCTTCCCCGCCTTCCACGACCTCTTCTTCTCCTTCCTCAATTTCTTCTTCCTCTGGTGCCTGTCGTTTAAACGCCTGCGTTGGGTCCCCTTGGAAGGGGCCTATGACTTGTGTGTTTGCCATACGTACTCCCACAAGACCCCTCTCAACTCCTTCTTTCACCGTAAACAGAGGGTGGAAGACTCCGTCTTTGTCCAAGTAACCCAACATTGCATCCTCTGGAATGGCGTCACCTGCATACCATCACAATATGAACACAAAATATCAGATTGTGAGAGGAGTGTACATAGTTATGAATATTGTACCCATTTGTGCAGGGTGGAAGACTCCATTAGCATCCATCCATCCTGGAGTTGCGTCGGTGGGTACTTGACCATCTGGGAAGAGACTCGCAAAGTCAGGGAAGAAGGCCACTGGACCCTCGTAGTCTTCAGGGGGATTCCACTTCCCTCCCATCTCCCCACTTTCTCCACCAAGGGCTCTGGGGCGCAGTGGCAAAGGACAGCAGAGTGCGCAGCTAATGCTCACGTCTTCACACCCATCTCCTTCTCTTGTTTGTTGGTTGTGGATCAATTGCCCTGTTGTAGTAGTCCACATAAGTTACGGCCATGTTCATGTGTGCCATTTTGGTCAGGATGGACGCTCCTTCGGGGCACTTGAGTCCCATTGTCTCTTCCACCGTCTCCTCATCCCTTGGTTCTCTTGGTCTTGGGATGCACTTGAGTATTTTGTTTCCGGAAGGACTCATGTAGACCTTCTCCATGCCTGTCCAGTGGAGGTTGAGTCCCTTGAGCTTGAACAAGTAAGGTGAGTCTTCCCCCTGTGGGTGGTGTCTGAGGAGAGGGATGTACTTGAGTGATTGCTGGAGGATCCTTGCCTTGGGCGAAAGTGGGGTGAATTCTTTCTTCATCGGGTAGTCCATTTTCTTGACTGGAGGGTGGAACGTCAGTTCTGGGTATAAAGTACTGGTGAGGGAAAGACCGTCGGAGGAACCTTGGAATCAAAAGGGAGAGTATTTTAATTAGCATAAATGTGGGTGACTCGTCTAGTCATGTTGTTACCTCCATGTGTTGTCTGTGCTGCATTCATGACCTCTTCTTCACCCAAAGGGTTGTGAATTGGTAAGTAATTTAGTAAAAGTATGTGTGAATTATTAATCAATTAAATATTCCAGTCCAGATAACTGTTTGGGTGGCCGAGGAAGAATGAGGAATGCAGTTTGTTTCCTTTGTTCTTTGAGATGGCGACAGGAGGGAATTACAAAAAGAAAGAGCCACACTATTCGCCAGACACGCAAAAACGGCCAACTCAAAACACAACCAACAACTGCCAAATAAAATTCATGGGAAAGTATGTTTTATTATAAACCATTCAATTCT
>VNWY01000499.1:0-40626 GCA_009869845.1 Pseudachorutes palmiensis | reverse complement strand
CTTAACTATATTATGTGTAAAATTGAAAAACGTCAACGCTATTCCGTATTTGCATAATAATTAATAAATCATATTACTTTAACGTTAACTGATTCATCGTCGGCAATATCGTAATGTTAAATTAGTGCCAAAATGACTTTCAGCCAACGAAATTGAAAAATTAAAAACTGCAATTTGTATAAAACCAAAGCCTTTATAAAACCCCGACAGTGGAGACTTTGATGAGCCACCTCTGCTATAATCTTCCCTTGAACTTGAGGTCATGTGGGTGCGACTACTCTAGAGACTTTTAGACTTTAGAGCATCTTCAGAGCATCGCATCTTCGCATCCATCTTTCTTTTTATAATCCTCAGTACTTTGACCCTTATTTTGTAATTATGATACAATTGAAAGCATCCACAGTCTACACAAATTAGTACACTAGTTTGAACTTTATTCCTTCATTTTATGTCATGAATTTACATCATATAATTCTATTATGCTTAACAGGTCATGGACAACTTAAGGTCATGGACACTTTACGCGAATGTATAGTGTAATACGATGAGCGTGCGGTGCGTTGCGGTGGGTTTATTTGTTGACGGAGGTTAATTGCATTGTATGTGAATGGAGTGTGAGTGCAAATGGACACCAACAAACCCTTGGCCACGCCCAGCAACTATCCCACCTCATCGCTCGTTCCTCTGTTGACGTGGATGAGGAGCGCAGTTAGGAGAGTGAGGAGTCCGTCCAGGAGTCCAGTGATCTGGAAAGAATCAGTTGAAACATCAGAGGATCAGCGTCCTATTCTGGACTCACCCCCGCCGTAATCCTCTCTCCATAGACCCATCGACCAAAGGGCGTATTTGGATGACCAAATGACACAACGGACTGGAGCATGAGTCCACCACCAACCAACAAGCAGACTCCAGCACAGGTATGGTACAAAATATCCTAGAAATAGACAACCATATCACTCATGTCACCTTCTGACCCTCTCATGAAATGTAAGAATGTTTCTTACGGGAAGTGCCCCTGTGTTCCTCCTTGCAAGGGAAATGAGGTAGGGAGAGGGCAGAAAGAACTGTGGAAACGATGACCACTCCCAGGAAAAATTCCTCAGAAGTGAAATGGCGCTGAAATGAATCTATCGTCAGTCCGAAATCTATAACCCCCAAGACCTGTAAAGGACAGCAAAGAGATTAGGACTGCATATACTGTGATAATGACACTTGAATCTTACAATGGCCAGAACTCTGGCAAAGATGAGAAATCCAGTAGCAGCAGCAGCCATGGATAAGGATGATTAACAACACTATCCAGACAACAATCGCAAGTGGAAGGACAGGTGGAGGGAGTGGCCTTGGATGCACGCACAGCAGCACACATCACACACAAACAAACCATACCAAAGTAAACAATAGGCATTTAGGCAGCAGGAGAGATGAGACTCGGGGTAAGAGGATAAAGGGGATCCCTCCAAGGGCTCATATGCAGTCTCTCAAGATGCTTTCTCCAACCAAGTCAACCTCCAGCGAGTGGATTTCTGATAACGGAAGTGGATTAGTGTGGTTGACTGATGGTTGATTGGAGGTCATTAGTTGCGTGGAGGTGCCAGGCACTCGAGGGAATGGACTTGAGACTGCGTGACTCTGCTGAGGAAGTCGTGAATGAGTGGCCATGCTTGTCCTCAATCCCCTCGTGACTCCCTTCCCTCGCTTTGTCTCAATCATGTCTAAAATGAGTGTCCTCTCAAATCATGTCACTCGTGGAAGGACATCCGAGATGTCCACCATGCCTGGTGGCGGAGAGAGTTCCTTCGGGGTCAGTTGAGGTCAGGAATGGAAAGGTTGCTGATTGGCCCAAGGAGGATGCACTTATTACCCAGTTTCCCTCGTCAGGTGGATGTGAACTGGGTGACGATTGTGCAAGTGCTCCATTAGAAGGGATCTTTTGATGCTAAAGTGTGATTTTATTTTTTTTTGCAACTAATTGCGACTATTGTGACAGAATGGCACTTGTGCTGATGAATGGTCATTTGAGGAATAGTCCATTTCTGCAAGTCATCCTGGGAAATCATCGACCTTCACACCATTCCAAAGAGCAGCCAGAGGAAAGTAATTGGTCTGGGGGAGGAAAGAGTGTTTGCAAGTGTTTGCATCATGGGAGGAATGGCGAGCTTAAAGTGGTGGTTCCTCTGCTCCAATTCACACAGAGGCTCTCACTTGACCCATCACTCCCAACGGAATGGGTCAACTGGGTCAACTGGACTCACTCCCAATCTCCCCCTTTCTGCTATAAAAGGAGTCGCTGCTTCTTCTCTGACTTCATTCCACTACCTCATCTCTCACCCTCGCTCACTGTACTTTGCGATGCAGGGCCTTATCGTTCTTTTCCTCCTTGGGGTGGCTGGAGTGGCGCTGGGGGGCTACGGCGGCCATGGACACCATGGATACGGACACGAGCACTACGCACCAGTCATCCCAGTAGTTCCAGTCAAAGTAAGCAAACAGCAAAACAAAAGACACTTTTTTAACTTGGGCCCTTGACCAGGTCCCGATTGCCACGAGTTACCAACACGAGTACAGGAGTTACCACCCAGTAATCCCTGTAGTAAAAGCGGTAAGCGCATACAAAGACAGACAAGTGTAAGTGAGACAGAGACTTTTACTCTTTGTTTTAATTGAGCAGGTTCCAGTGGTAAAATACGTGGCAGCGTACCCAGCAATTCACCACGGTAAAAACATATTAAAACACCAACTGGAATAATAATTAATTATAAAATTCATTGAAACAGGATATGGACATGGACATGGACATCATGGCCATGGGCACTACTAAACAACAAATCAGCAACTACGCTCTCTGTTTTCTCCCTCTTTCTCTCTCTTCCCTTTCTCTTCTGTCTCTGTTGTCTCCTTTCACCTTGTCTATTGTCTACATTTTATACTTTTGTATTGTGCGGTTGTTGGTTGGAATAAACAGTAGTCCTTTTTACCAGCCCTCGTCAGACTCTTCAGTGTCTCCAATGTGGCTCACCTGAAGTCCAGGTTCAGTAGTGGGACGAGATTTTGAGTACTCGTCCAGGTCCTTGTCCAACTCATCCATGGAAACATCTTGGGGTGCAGCAGGGGTTGGAGCAGGAGCTGCAGCCATGTACTAGACAATAACAAAACGTCTTAAGTCCACAACAGACATTACAGTCAATTGTCCCCATTCCCACTCACGTCGTCCAGGTCCTTGTCCAGGTCTTGTTTGGAGATGCTTTCCCTCTTCCAGGACCCACTGATCATCCCTCCCACGAAGGTCTTTTTCTCCATCAAGTTCTGCAAGCGTCGAGGTCCGGCTGCGAAAGGAGGAAGGGGATGAATAGGTAGGGTAAGAGTGGACGAATGTTCCTCCATGGTGTTGAATCCGGCCTTGTGGGTAGGTTGCACGGGTAGTAGGCGGAAGATCAGGGGCCTTGTAGACTGAGTTGATGACCATCACGGGCAAACGACGAGGAATGCGGGTCTTTCGCTGAGTAAAGACTGGCATCTGTTCAGCTGAACTGATGATGACCACTTGCGCTGGAAAGAGACAGAGCGAGATATGAGAAAAGTTAAGGTAATAAGTCTAACTAAAAGAAGGGCAGATTAGAACGAACAGACAGTTGTAGAGTGGAAGAGGTGAGAAATATGGACTAGAGTTCCTTACGTTCCTGTCTTTGTTGGTACTTGTCCCTGGATCCGAACTCTTCCTGCCCCTGGACCTCCTGTCCTTTGTCGTAACATTTGCTGGGCACGGGTAAGTGGATGTGCCCTTTGTTGGATGTTAAGTGACCTTGCCCCCCTGGAAGTGAGTGCTGCCGGTGTCTTAGCCAGTTGGATAGCACGCTCCGAGTCCATTGTGTCTAATTGGTCTTTAGTTGTTGAAGATTGAGACGGTTGATGTTGATTGGAATGAACTTTGACCCAGTTGCCAGTAGGAGGAGAGTGATAGTGAGGAATGAATGGTTACTTGTTTGCTAATGGAGTATGGTTATGGACAGAGTGACGACGCTGGACGAGAATGAGTATGGAGTCTTCATTTGAATACGTTCAATGCAGTGAGGAGGGTGGGTGGGAGGAGGAATGTGAGGAGGAGAAGAGGAGGGAGGGAAGGAGGGTGATAAGGAGCCAGAGATGGACAGATGCAAATAAGAACATACGGCAAATATAATATAGCACACAAAGACAGCCAATTAGGTCGAGGAAAGTTGGATTGACCTTAGTTGACCTCACCCGATTTTTATTTAAATAAATTAAACCATTCATTTAGGTGATTGTCTCTCCTGTGTGGTGGTTGGGGTATGGCCATATGTGTCTTCCTGTCATGTCACCACATCCACAGGGAACCACCAAAAATGAGACTTTTAGGACTGCTGCAGATTTAGCATTTAAGCGACAAGGGAAATATGGGTTTTGGAGAATTAATTTAATTCCGAACAAATTTAGCATAAAATACTCAACAATTTACCAAAACCCGAACCGGCTTATTAGAAAATTTCATTTCCAAAACATCTTGTAAAATAAACCTTTCATTGCTAGTGTAAAATGACAAATTAATTGATTTTGAAAAAAGGAAACAATAGAAATGGTATTTGGAACCTAATGAAATGAAAGCCTATATAAGTAGACAGTGGACAATATTAAAATATTGTCGGTTTTGATGAGGATGAAATCGATTCTTCAAATTCCTCGAAAAGTGGCCACATAACTGCTCTGAATTTATGTTCGACAGTTCAAAGTTTCAAATGGTAATGGTGTGTTGTGGGTTAAATGTAATTTTGGCGTTATATTATAACGCGGCGTTGATTCAACGGGATGCATCAATTACAGCATCAATTAATCAGTTGGAATAAAATGTTGAGAAATTAGTTTTGATTTAATTCTGACGTTCCTTTGATCTGTGGATTCGGGCAGCTCTGGAAAAGGAAAACGGAAACAGGAATTAGTCATTTGTCATCAGTTGTCGGTCGAGTCTCGAGTGGATGAAGGGAGGTCATTCTTTTTGTGGTCCAAGGTAAATGAAAACTCTGCCATTGGTGTAATTGTGCATAAGTTGAAGTCGGTGTGAATCAATGGTAAGTCATGGAGTTTTATGCATTGCACTGGAATACCAATTTAATTGAAGTGTTGTTTGATTAGGCGTACCATACGCAGTTCACGGAGGCATCCAGGTCAGTTGGGGGTGTGGCCATCCTTCCGTTCAGGACCAAGACCCGTGGCCCAGCACCAACAGACAACACAGACTTTGACATCATCGATGAAGGGATATATTACTTTAAAGCCAATGTCTTCTTCCGCACGTACGAAATCAAGGTAAGTTTGTACTATATTTATACCATAGTTTGCCAATACTTTTACTTCACTTCCCAGAATGACGGGGATCGACTCATAATTTACATCACCCTCTACATCAGCGAATGCCTCAAGAAGTTGGCCCGGTGCACTTCAAAGAGCCAAGGATTGCAGGACATGCACTCTCTCGCAATTAGCAAGTTTGACATCCCTGGTGACCCTGGCTTTATCCTCAACTCTGTCTACGGGAAACCAAACTCCGCCTCCGATGCAGGTAAAGTGCATAAGAGCGTTACTAGGCATGCAATAAATACGTTCGCTTTCTTTGGGGTCAGCCAAAAGTGTATTTAAAACGAGCGATTAGTGAGTGACTAAAAAGATTAAGCAGAATTTCCGTTCTAATGCGATAGCGAATTTGGAGGCACAGGGTCCAAAAATGGTACAAAAGGCGAACGTATTTATTATCCCACACTGCTTAACAACTGTCTATTAACTGTGGTCCTTTGTGCAGAATTTTTGCGAGAGTACTTGCGGCAGTTGAGACAGGAGACCGGAATTCGTATGATTCAAAAAGTGTTTGAAGATGAGAAGCCATCCAAATGGTGGCTCTGCTTTGCCAAAAAGAAGTTCATGGACAAGTCTCTCGCAGGACCAGGAATGTAGGAATAGGCACTGGACTCTGTGCATAAGTAAGAATGGTCGGTGTAATAATAATGTTTATTAGATTAAATGCCATGTGAAGTATATTGTGATGCAATTGAGGTCAGGGAGAATCAGTTTGGCCACTGCAGTACTCGCGGCACTTGCTCAGTTGTGCAAAGTTGTTAGCATTGCCGCCACACCCGCCGTAAACGAAGCTAGAGCAGTCCTGTTTCTCCTTGTCGTATCGAAATCTTTCGTGCATCCCCCTGCACTCACCTCTATCCATACTCAACAAACAAACTGAACTGGCATCCTCTGAAACAAACGCATCATTACATGAATTGCGTCACAAACGTTACATCATACGCTCACCCTTTCTCCTCTGCTGCTCCTCTGCCTGGGGCAGACCAGACACCGAGCCCACTGGCCCCCCTGTGGGTGGTCTCTGTTCCTTTCTTTTCTCCGCATTGACACTTCCTGCAGCCGCCTTCCCTCGCTTCCTGTACGACGAGACAGTGAGAGGGACAAGGGGTGGAAGGGGGGCATGAAGGGAGACCCTTCCTAGGGATACTCTTTGCTGTTCCATTGCATTTGGTCTCGCATTCTGCCATGGATTGGAACCTGTTAAAATTACCCCCGCATCCACTGAACGAAAATTCCTGACATGTCTTGGTGTTTGTGTTGAAAAAGTAGGCTGGGAGGAGAGCACGACAAGGGCCCCTTTCCTTTGGAAGGAAGCAGTGCTCTGGGTAAAAAGGCTCTTCTTCTTGAGGGACGGAGGTAGTTGTTTCGTCCTCCTCTGGAATTTCTGGAAAAGAGAGAGGCGTGTAGCAAGTCTAAAGAGCGGAGTTGAGTGAGTCTGTGGATGATGGAGTGGAAAGTCCATTCCAGAGCAGTGGAGCCAAAGGGACTGATGGAGTGGAGCCTGGAGCAAATGGACTGGACTAAAGGACATAGGGCGAAATGGTTTGTGGCAGTATTCCTGGAAATGGGAAACACCTGCTCCACTCTAGATTTGGGGAGGGGGAGTGAGTTGTAGCGTTTGGGGTATGACCTGGGTGGAAGAACACATCACTCCCTCAAATAAGCAGAGGCAGAGAGTGGCCAAGTGCACTTACGGGTGATTGCTTCGCTGTCTGTCGAGGGGAGGAGAATGGGCACTTGAGTCACTGGGGTCAGCCCACCCCTCACATTGGCCACCGTGGCAAGGAGACTGAGGAAAAGAGACCAGCTCAAGAGACCCATGGCTCACAAGTAACAACTGACTCTGAGTGTCCCTTTGCTTTTATAGAGCAACACAAAGGAGTGGTTGACCTTACTCCTTTGTTGTCATTTCATTTTCATCTGCATGGTCACAAAGAAAATGACAAGGGGAGCGGAAGGGGGGGGGAGTGTGTGGAGAGAGAAGACAAGTGTCTGGAGAAGGAAGGAGGAGCAACTGGTGGGTGGGATGAGCAACAGGAGGAAGGAAGAACTCTGACCTCTACCTGTGGAGGAACCTGCAAGGACATAAAGGGCCCTTGTGTGTTTCCCAATTGCAGCGGAAGTTGATTGAATGAGCGGAAACTCTGTTGGCCCTGACCCAGTTCCCTCTTGGCCATTCCGAGTGAGAGAGAGGAAGTGTTTATTCTGATTACTCATGCATGTTCATGCGGAGACGTTAATTGGTGGTGATATAGAGTCAGTTGCAATCATCCCAGTTGGACTCTTCCTCGCCCACTGTCCTATCCAGTTGTCGAAAGTTGAGGAGTGCTCCGTTGCTCAGGGACAGGGCATTTCGGAGGGACGCACTGGCTTGGTCCAAGGGACCGCTTTCCTTGAGAGCAAGGCGACCACTGGGCAGTGGAGGTGGATTATTGGTGAGAGCTTCCGCTCGGGTGAGGACATTGGCTGTAATCCAGTTGAGCTGTTGAAGCAGCGCTTCCCTTGGTTTCTGTTGGTTCGCTTTTGACTCTCCATTTCTGAACACATTTTTGATTAACAATGAATGAGGTTGTTTGATGTGATTGAGAGGTGCGTAGAGGGAGAGGGCCACCTCCCCCCAGACAGGCTGGGCCACGAGGAAGAGGAAGAGGAGTTGCATGGTTGATGGTGGAAAGGTAGGAGACATAAGAGACAAAGTAAAGGAAGACAAAGCTTTAGGTTTAGCTGAAAGACAAAGGTGGAATTGTTAGAATAGGACAGGCAGAATGTTGGCTGTTGGTGTGATGTTTGTTGCGTCGTTTGTTGTGTCGTTTGTTGTCTTGTGACCGTCCCTTGGGAGAGACTTCATTCATGCGGGAGTAGGGTGGATGGGTGGCTGTGAGTAACTGGAGAGTAATCGGAGGGAGTAGTTCCAGCCATCCATTCTTCCTCCACTTTCTTCCTCGGATCCTCGTATCCCGTCCATTCCTGCATAATGGATGTTGGTCTGAGGGAAGTCCATTACCGCCTTCGCTTTCCTCCTCTGGGACTCATTCCACGTCAGGAAGAAACAATTCTGCAATGAGAAGAGGATGGGGAGGAGGGGTTGGAGGGAATGATTGACAGAAGAAGAGATAGTGGAGGTGTATGTTTCCATAATTGGATTTGAGGTGGTGTTGGTGGGGTGGTTGGTCCTTGTCCTTGGATTGACACCTCAGTTGTAATTGGGGGAAGTGGGACAGAAGGGCTCTTCCCTTCCTTCTCTGCCGTCCAGAGATCACTCTTCTATTTTTAGTCTCCCTCCCTCGGCCTCAGTCGGCTTCTTCCTCCATCGATTCCAGTCTTCTCCAGATGCTCACAGGGAGAGAGAAAGAGCCGGAGAGTGAGGGCATAGGAGGAAGGAGGGCAGTGGCAGGGCCAGACTGCATGGCGCCTTGGCCTAGCTCTTCCACTCTCTACCTTCTGGTGGCATCCGAGTGGAATGGTCTGGAAGTGAGTCCTGTGTCCCTTAATGGAACTCCTTAATGAGTCACCACCAACTGGAAATGGAAGAGGAGGACGAGGAATGCTAAACAGATCAACAATGCACTCCCTCCTCCACTCTCCATTCCGGAAATTAAAGAACCAACTCCCTACCTCTCCCGTCTTCCATCCTGCCTCGTCTAGGACAGAAATCAATTCAGCACACCTTGGGAGGGAGGGAGAGGGGAGAGAGGGGAGGAGGTGGCTAGTGGCCCGGCACTTCTGACCCTGCCCACGTCCACCATCCATTCCTAGCATCCCAGCATCCCTTGATGGATGAGACTGTCACTCAGCCCCACTTCTGCATAAATCAATCCAACTCATCTAATTAATAACACCAAACACACTTTCTCCATCACTCGTCCCTCTACACTCATCCCTCCAGTCTATTAGAAAAACTCTCATCAGGCCAGAGTGCAGTCCCTCAGAGTCTCTATTTCCTTTCTCTCGTGGATGGGATGGGTGCAAAGCAGTGTAAAGGCATTGTAAGGCATTGTAAATGCAGAGTAAGGCAGTGTAAGGGCTCCTGCGAGTCCCTTTTTGTATTGTGAGAAGCCTGCATGCATTGCCCGGGATGCAGTGGGATAGTGTGTGAGGAATGAGATGGTGTGTGTTGATGCGCATGGACCAGGATGGTGGTTGTTGGATTGATGGGAGAGGCAGCTGGAGACTCCGAACTCGGGGCAGACTCCAACATCCGAATCTCCGGAAAAGTCTCCATCTTCCCTTCTAAAGGATCCACTCCCTCCTCCAACAACGCCAATCCAACACCACACTCCAACAACAACACACCTTCCACACAACACAATAACATCCACTACATACAAGACCGAAGCCACCTCCACTCGGGGGATGAGAGGAAGAGAGCATTGTTCCACCTGGACAGGAAGAGGTAAGAGAAAGGAGAGGATGGGAGGATGAAAGGGAAAGGAGGTAGGGAGGTGGAGAAAGGAGAGGAGACGAGAGGGAGAGGCCCCTCTCAGCCAATCCAATGGGTGGGGGAGAACAGTGCTTTGGCGCTGATGGGCCGTTGGCCGCTTCCTGGCCCCTGCCCTGTGGTGACGCAATTGGTCCCCCTGTGGGGAGTAGAGGAGGGAGAGCGTGAGGGCAGTGTGACATATGGATGAGTGGCCGCTTGCTGGAAGGGGATTGGTGGGATTTCGTGGCTGGCTGGAGGAAGTGAGTGTGGTTGTGGTTGAGTTAATGAGCTCCTAATCTGCTCCACGGGGGACTGGCCCAATTAAGGGAATCAGGGAAACCGCAGTTAGAGATGATAAGGCAAGGGCAAGGAAGACTATGGAGTGTGGAGACGGTGTGGAGTGTCATGGAAGTGTCACATTAGGGACTTATTGTAGCCCCTTTCCTGTCCTGCCGAGTGTTGAAATTGGGCTGAGGAGGTCATGCCTCGTATTTGTGTTTAATTTTAGCCTTGTCCACTTGTGGTCTGTTAATGAGGAGACGGGTAATGAGGGAAGTGGTAGTGGATGAGGCTCTCTTGAGTCTCTCCTCGCGTGTCTGCTGAGTCTACGACAGTTGGCTGCCTGGAGATAAGTCTCTGGATAACTGGGAGACGGAGGTTAAAGTGGCTCAATTGAACTCCTCTCTGGATCATATACCCCGCACATCCACTCATTCCACTCACTCCTCCAACCGACAACAACAGGAACAGAGCCACACGACACTCCAGGTCAGGCACAGGTCAGCAAAGGGAGCAAGAGACAAAGGAAGGAGGAAAGTGTCTCCCATTTCCCCATCTCCAGGAATTCCATTTCGGGGAAGCACGAGTCGCCCTCTCCATTCCATCTCACTCCATTCTTCTTTTCTTTCCAGGCAAGGACAAGGGAGGCAGAAGAGGAGAGTAGGAGATCCCCCAGAGGACTCGTCTCCAAAGGTCAACTGGAAAATTCCAATGTACTGGACACGCGACCCAGTCTTCAATTCATCCTGTTCAGCTCGACTCCTTATCATTCACCTGTCCCGTGTTACTTGTCTAGCACCTACTGGACGGAGAACTGATAAGGGCTCGAGACAAGAACAAAACAACAGGAACGACACCCAGCCAATTAAGCAACTCGTCAATGTAGTCTTTAATTTATTTAAAACAAAATAAAAGAGGAGTGAGTTTGGGGGAGTGGAGTAGAAGCTTTCAGTTCCTTCTTCTTCTCCGAAGCCACGTACGCACCAGCTGGATCACAAAGTAAGCAACAAAGGGCCACGACAAGATCAGCGCTAATCCCTCGGCAGAAAGTCCAAACAACAAACGTCTTTGTCCTTGTCTTTCCCTTGCGGATCCTTGGCTAGCGCCGTAAGCTGTCTCCAGGAGCCTCAAACGGGCGGTTATATGCTCGATATCATGATTCAGTCTTTCCACGGCCCTGGCCAGGACGAGATTCACTTCATGTTCCGGCGGGGAACTCCCGGCAGAGGAATGGGAAGAGGATGGAAGGGAAAAGAGAGGAATTGGGCGTGGCTGTGGGAGGGATTTTGGGCTCCCTCGGCCACTCTCGCCGCTAAAGTACTGCTCACTAGTGCTCCCGGAACAAGTGGACTCCAACTGAGCTGAGGAAAAACGGGCATGTAAGCAACCACTCCCTCTGCCATCTTCTTCGTCCACTTTGAGCAATTCCTCAGGACAGTCCCGGGCAGGGGCGTGGCCATGGCCAAGACTCGCTCGGTGGATTGGAGCTGGCGGGGGATAATAGAGGGATGAAGGTGAAGGGACGTGGGACAGGAAGGGTTCTTCCAGTGACTCTTTTTCTCCTACATTGCCCCAGCCATTACAGTCCTTGTGTGGCGAAGGGAACGGAGAACCATGGCTGGAAGTGGAGGGGGAGGAGGACGAATTCCACTCCTCCAAAGACCCTTTGAGTTCATTCATCTCAGGGCCTTGCAAAGCCACAAACTCGTAGAACGGGTTGATCACTTCCAGGAAGTTCTGAACATCTCCGCTCAAAGACATTGTCTCCACAATCTGAAATACATAATTTACGATTTCACATTAGCCATTCTATCTCTTTGGCAGATTTGCATTGGAATCCTTGCCTTTTTTAATTCTTCAATGTACTCCTTCATAGCTTCTTCCTTGCTCATATCCTGAAGTCCTTTCCATGCATCCCATTTGGCTCTTCCCACCATGTTAAAAAAGCTTGGTTGAGCCTGTAGGCAGTTCCCATCAGTTGCCTATATAATCAAAACGGACCCATATTAAAAATTGATCAGCTTGACTTATGAAGCTTGAGCTCGCCTGTTTGTAGAGACTGTAGAACCTGAGTTTGGTCGAGTTGGAGGGTTGATAAGGACCGTCTTTGGGCAAAGACTGAATGACTCTGACCCCTGCCTCAAACACTTCCTTCAAGGGAGCTTCTGTCTCCCGCAAGTCAGGAGTCACTGGGACCAGACTACCGTCACCCATCCTTCTGCTGAAGCTGCTGAGTGCTGATCTCCTTGTTCCTTGTTGTTAAAAAGAAAATGACGTTGATTTGGGTGTGTCTACTGGATTGGAACTGGACCAAGAAGCAACTGAAGATTTGGAAAGCCGTGGGTTTCTCCAATCCAGTCCACTGCAGACCACCAGATCATTTTAATTGTTGAATGAGCCTGAGAAATGACAGAACACAGAAGAGTTATAGTTAATATTTATAGTAAGTGGTATAAGATTTCCGTACTTGACCTGATGCCACTTCTTCACTGTCTGACAAAGGAGTCTAACTCCTCCAGTTAACCAGCAGAAATCACTTCCTTGATCGATGAGGGAATGTGCGTGAGAAGACGAGTATCCCATCAATTATCTTGATTTCTTCGTAGACAGAGAGGGGCTGGAGAATCTACGGAACACGCAGACACGCCGGAATTATTAAATGGATTAATCGATAGTTTACTTGGTTGTTGTGGTTGTCTGTGGATTAAAGAGGCTGACCCGTAAGAGTGAAAGATTTCCCAGGAGATGGCAAGGAACCACACGAGTCCACTCCCACGGCACTAAAACAGAGCAGTCACTGCAGGCTCAACGTCAAGGCTAAAGGGCATAGTTAGCTTGAATAGAAAGATTCCCTGGGAAGCAAAAGCATCGTCAAGAATCAAGTTCTCCTTTATTGGAAAAATCTGGTAATATATCAAAATAAGCTTATGACAAACTGAGTTTGAGAATACTGGCTGAGCTGCCTGGATTACTAAATGGGTTCCTAATTAGGAATATGAATACTCCTGCTGGCGGACGGTTTCATTTTCTGCACCTTCTTCATTAGCTCTCCTGTGCGGCTGACGCAGTTTCCAGTTGACCTCGTAGTTTCTTGAATTCTGAGACGTAGACACTCATGGCCTCCTCCTGTGACATTTCCCCCAGAGACACCCAGGAAGACCACTTGGCTTTGGCACGAAACTGCAAAAAGTTCGGCTTACTCTTCCTGGTAGAAAAATAATTTGTTAGACACTAGACCTGAGTTAACTATCCATCTTTTACATGTTTATATTACTCACCGACAAGGCCCCTCCTTGGCTTGTTTGAAGAGACCGTAGAACTTGAGTTTGAGGTCATCTGATATCTTGTATGGTCCTAATCAAAGAGAACGACGTGCTAAGTCTGTCCATAATTCATAAATCATAAAATACAAATTGATGATGGAGTACCTTCTTTGGGTAGTTCCTGGATATACTTGGTTGCCTTTTGGAACTCCTCCTCGACTGAGCCCATCCTGGTGGAAGGAGGGAGGGAGGGGTAATTGACCTTGCTTATCAACTTGTCAAGTAACCTTAACCTGGGATGAAATTAACATTTAAAAAAACTAAAGTAAAATTGACGATTGAATATCTACATAGTGGCATCCCTAATAACCAGATTCACGGGTGGTGGGTGGGTCGCGGTTAGGCTTTATTTTAATGAATTCTTTCCTCCTCTTCTGATGTCAAATTTTCTTGAATAGTGCTTGTTAGATTGGGTTGAAAATGATCCGACATTTTGGATTTGGACATTTTGACCCTGGATTGCATGGACGTGTCCTAACAAAATCGGTAAGGCTTTATTTTTTAAAAAAAAATTATATTCTAAATTCTAATTTTGTTGAACATTTTTCAGATTGAAGGGAAGAGGGGCTAATGGCACACCAACCGGACCTCATGACCCTGGAATTGCCACTACCAGGGTATTGAGCTACAGTCCTAACAGAATCGGCAAGGCTTTATTTTTTAAAAAAATTATATATTAAATTCTAATTGTCTTTAATATTTTTTCAGATTGGTGCGATGAAAGGCTAATACCCAACCGGACTCCCCCCCCCCGGAATTGGGAATTGGTGCAGAGTCCTAACAGAATCGGTAAGGCTTTATTTTAAAAAAAAATTATATATTAAACTCAAATTTTCTTTAACATTTTTCAGATTGGAGGGAACAGGGGCTAATGTCCAACCGGACCTCAAGACCCCGGAGTTGCCACTACCGGGTTATCTCGGGTCAACAGAGTCTCAACAGAATCGGTAAGGCTTTATTTTATTATCAAAACTTCCACTCTGAAGTGAATTTCTTGAATATTTTTCCTGAAATCGTTTGAAATCGTCGGGATTTGGTACATTTACATTGTGGCCGGTCTCATTTTTTGTTGTTTCAATTCGTACGTTTGACAAGTTATGACATTTCCTGTAATTGAAAATGTCAGTGCAGTAATTGCCACTAATTACACGTACTTTATAAATTACTAAAAATTAATTACCGTTACCGTTTAGTAAAATGCAGTAATTTTAGTAGCTGAAGGCTGATTGTGTGTGTCTGTGAAGTAGACGGACCGTGTTTGCAATCGACCGATGGGCTCATCCTCCAGTTTTTGAATTGTGTCTCCGGATGCCCCAAGTAAACACGACAGGCAGAGGTGAAAGCAAGCCATCTTAAAAGAGTCTTCCGGTGAACCATGAAACGATGAATGGTCACCAAATGACAGACAAAAGACATTGAATCCAATTTAAAATAAATCATTTGTTTTATTGCCTGTTTAAATCAATACCAGACTAACCATCTCACCAATGTAAGAAAGGAACAAATTACACGTAAAGGATGAGGAAGGGAAAGAAAGAGAAAGTTGACATTGAATTGATTAATTTAACAATAAAGATGAATTCACTACTTGCCACTAGTCTCGTACTTAACATTAATTGTATTGGAAGACTCTGATTTTATTGTCGTGACTGTTGGTAGGGAATGGAGGCGTGTATCATGGCGACATTTCATCCCCCACCCCACCAACTTCGTCACCCTCCGAGCTACTCAACTCTTAATTGAACACACCAATTAACCTATCACTCATTCACTCATCCCATTCACCTCACTCCCTTTCACTCCAGAGTACCCCTAGTTAGCCAATCCCATCCCCACCCAAGCCAAGCTCGGTCATTCGGGAGAGGGAGAGGTTTTAATACGGAAGAGTGAGAATCCTCTTTAGTCTACGTAGTTGTGGTTACTTTTAGTTGCTTAGTTGCTTATTATCTGGAGATTATTGTCAGGTTCACAGGCTGCGTACCCCTGGGGGGAGACTCTACTACCTTAAAGTATCCTTACGTCTGAGTTATTCCCTCTTACCCCTGTACTACGGAGATCTAACGGAGGGGGTACTATACAGGGGACACTTATTGCCAAGTGGAAGCACACGTCGCTCTTTGGCACAGTTAACTAATTCTCAACTACTTAAGTCAACGGGATTAGTCCCATCCCTCTAAGACGAATGAGGGACTCTACTCTCCCTTGCTTGCTGGAGGAAGGAGTCGGCACTTCCCCTCCAGCAACCATGGGAGGGTCAAGGACGCTCAAAAATAAAGTGAGTCCAAGGAGACCCAATGGCCATGGGGCTCCCTTGGCCCACACTTTGTCCCTTCATAAATACTCTCTTCTATGGAATATCTTCTTCCTTGGCAGGTACTTTGGAAGCACTCGTTCGTTACCACTAATGACTACTAACTCAAATAAACCTGGGATGGAGGTCACTCGAAGGGGATAAGTCGGCACTATCCCTTTTCGAGTGATCTCCAACCTTCAGGAAGAAGAGCTGGAGTCGGCAGTCCAGCTCCACCCCCATCCTCCTATCCGCCTTTCAGTTGCTACTTTTAGAGGTCATGGCCTAGTCTGTCTATTTCTGCAAGCAGAAAGTCGACGTCAATCTTTTTGACTGCTGGATTGGAGATGATGTTTCTGAAAAAGTTGGGAAGGTCCCCTTGAGGCTGGTAGCCAATCATCAGCGTCCCTGCCTCCATCATTCGCTGCTTGATACGCGGAGTCACTTCACCCAAGAGGCGTATTTTGTCAGGCCCGTGGGGCATGGTGCGCAAACGCACTGGAATGTACCAGAAACAGACATTGACGAGCTCAGGCTCAGGAACGATGATGTGAAACTTTTCAGGAGTTGTGCGCATTCGCTCAACCATGTACTGGGACAACTCGATCAGCGTGTCCACGTGCTTTTCCAGGCCCTCAGTGCCCTGCAAAGCAACAATTTAATTAACAAGGCAACAACCTAAAAGTGTGCTACCTTTGCCCTCCACTGGAGCCAGAACTTGAAGATGTCGTTGTGCCGTCCACACTGAAGCACTTTGTCTCCCGTATCGTATTTTACGTCATAGTGCTTGTCCTGCTGGAACAAGTAGTTGGCACACATCTGGTTGCAGCTCGTCAGGACACCCTGGAAGGAAAGGGAGAGTTAGTACTGGGTGTGCCGTGATTGATGTATATGCTAATTATTGGTTGACTCACACTTTCCTTGAAGTGGACGGTGGAGCACTGGAGCAGGCTGGAAAGGAGTTTGTGTGGGTTCCAGCTGAGGGAGTCAGCCCTGTCAAGGGAGGCAAGAGGCTCATTAATTAGTCCATTCAGCCAGGGTGCCATTAGAGAGAGCAATTAAGCCAGCATATCAAGTCCTCACCTCTCCACCCCCGTGAAGCGGGGGTGGCGATACTTCCTGGATAGGAGAACACTCGCACCCCAAGCACCCTGCAACACACCACAGTCAAATAAAACACCCCACTCCAATATTTCACTTCAATATTCATTCCCCTTACGTCGATGTGGAGCCAGAGTCCGTACTTTTCGCAGATGTCTGCAATGTCATTGATGGGGTCGAATGCTCCAAATACCGTCGTGCCTGAAGTGCAGTTGACAAAGTAAGGAGCTTTTCCTTCAGCCTTGGCCTTTAGCACCAGTCGCTCCAGCTCAGAAGGAATCATTCGACCGCTGGAAACAGACAAAGCATCAAAGCCTAGCTGCTGTTGATGTACCCTTATTCCTACCGCTCGTCCGCAGGGACCTGTACACAGTTGTCTGTTCCTAGACCAGTGACCATGGCTGCACTCTTGATGGAGTAGTGGCACTGGAACACAAAGAAATCAGTCACACTCAAATTCAACCTGACCACCACTCGACCACTCTCCCACCATTTCCGAAGTGAACATGACGAGTCCGGAGGGCAGTGCGCGGAGGCCATTTTTCTTATAATCTGGAAACATCTTGTGGCGAGCGACGATGATAGCATAGAGGTTGGAGATGCTCCCACCTGCCAAACATAAGAATGAAGATGAATGGGTGGGATAAGAGGGAGGGATGAAGGGATGAAGGGATGAAGGGATTTCCATTCCCCCATCAACTCCATTCACTTCATCCACTCCATCAATCCGAATTGGCTTAGCCAGTTGGGATTGGTTGTCTTGCCTGGTGCGAGGATAGAGTCTCCCTGGGGGAATCCGATGATTTCCCGCATTTTCTGGAGCACGACGCTTTCCATTAGAATGAAGACAGGTGCAATCTCGTATGTGAACATGTTGGTGTTGGCAGTGGCAGTAAGCCACTCACCCGCCAGACTCACAGTGTCCAGCCCGCAGGACAACTGGTTGAAGAAGTGTGGGTGACCTGTGGAAGAAGGGATGAAAGGTCATTGGATCGCATGACTTGGCTTGTATCTGTTGGAATGAGGGTAGAGGAGAGGAAATCTATTACACGCTCCAGCTTGCTTCTCCAGCTGAATCCCCTCCTTTGTCTCTCTCACACTCAAATGAACAACAATCCAGGGAATCAAAGGACCAAATGGAACCCATCCATCCCCCATTGTTGTCTTCTGCAGAGACTAATTGGAGTTGGAACTGTTTGGAGTGGGGTTGCATTGGGCTGAGGGTTCTCTTAGAATGAAATCCCCATCATTCGTCCCTCGCTGGAGCAGAAGGTGCTCCTCAATTATTCCGGAAGGGGCTCCCCTCCAGATCTTTTAATCACAAAATCCACAGAATCCAGACAATCCGTCTCCCTCCCACAGTCATCCCACTCACCCAAATGCACCACACTCCAATCAACAAGAATGCAGGAAGGAGGCAGTAAGGAGTGCATGGGAAACTCCAGACGAGAGACAAGAATTCCCTTTTAAACACACTCCACTTTCTCCACTTTCTCCACTTTCTCCACTTGCAATGGAGGTGGGGAGTGATTTGGTTGTGTGGGCATCTGCTGGATTTCATTAAAGAAGAGGGAGTCGGCAGCTGTGCCTGACAGGAACCCTCCCCTCACATGGAGAAATTCCAGTGCTGGAAGGGGAGCTGGGGGTGGCTGGATTAGTGTCCTTCCTCACAGATGGAGGGGACCTTAATGTGTTTCCCGAGTGCCTTTTCAGTCCCAGTCAACCAAGGCTAATTCAACGACCCCAACCAACTAATCCAACAAACAACGCACCCTCCAGAGCTGTCACTCACAAGCAGTCCCACTCCACTCTTCACCCACTTACCTGTCTTCACTTGGTACTTCAATGAGTCCCTGCAGTCCTTCAGAAGCTGCTCCAGCGGCTGTGGAGCGTCAGGGAGGCTAAAGTCCATGGCCTGGAGCAATTGGTCTGGGTGATGGAACTCCAGGATCTTTTCGCTCCGGTCGTTCGTCTTTCCCAAAAAGTCGAGCAACAGGGCAGTTAGGCGGGTGTAAAACTCTTGCGTCTCCTTCCCTCCAGAAACGTTCCATGGCAGCAAATCTACAGATAGAGAGATCAAAAATATTGAAAGTTACGTTCTTTTGAATACTTTTTGTGAATGTATTATGCATTCAGCAGTTTGACACCCTCCTCCGTGAGGGAGGGTGTAGGTTTTTTAGCAGTGTTGTTTGTGTTTGAGTTGATTGTTTGGTGGTATCTCTTCCTGCCTGTCCCTTGACTGGCAGTAGTGGCAATAGTGGCAGTAGTGGCAGTATCCCTGGGGAGGAGAGATAGTCAGAGGACAGGGCCATTGTTTGGAGGAAGACTCACTCCAGTCCCCTCCAGTGCTCCAGTCACTTCATACTGGATTGTTGGCAGGAAATGCAAAGGAGTATTGATGTAGCGATAGGAGTGAGGGATGAGTGAGGGTGTGAATGGGCCCACCACCAACTACCAACCATAATTAAATCAAACCAACCTATGCTTCCTCTCAGCAAACAAACGCCCTCCCCATCTATCACTTCTTCCCACTCTGCTAATCCACCCCACGGGAACAGACAGACGGGATTAAAACCAACCACACACTAACACAATCAACGCTAATTAATTACACACTACAGAGCAATCCAATGGGAGGGCAATGGAAAGGCAATGGAAGGAGAAGAAGGTTGTTGGGGCAATGTGCCACTTTCTCCTCCTTTCTCCTCCTTTCTCTTCCATTCTCCAGCAGAGGTGTTATTACACAGATAAATTGATTTTAATAGCTTAATTGATCTACCTGTGTAGTGTAGCTGGCCAATGTCCTTCCCCCCTCCCCCGATGGTCATACCCATACTCAGGGCACTCTTCATCGACTCACGAACAGTGCTAGTCGCATCGGATATCGTCTTCGAAATGGAACTCATCCTCTGAAAATAAAAACATTGGGTGGATTAGTTTCCCACAATTGTAATCAACTAGCCAAGGTCTACATGGATGAATGTAACTGTCAGTTTGTGCCTATGACCTTTGTAAAAAGAAAGGTTAAACCTATGAGGGTTTTACCATTGCGCCACTTGAACCTTTTCAAAGGGCAGGGGGCACACGGGAGCCAAGGGGAAAGGGATCAGGAAGTAGGGCACCCTCATTCAGCATCACCAAGCAACAAACCTGTTTCTGCGCATGAGCTCAGTGGCTCATCCAGAAGAAACTCTTGGAAAATGGTGGATCCTTGGAGCAAAGCTTGGAAGATGGACTGCTTGGAAGATGGCTACTTGGAATGCAGAGCTGGAAGGGATTGAATGACTCTGTTGTATTCTCTGTAGCCCTTGCATTGTGACTTTGGAAGGAAACAGTTGGGTCACCTCAAGAGGAAACTGGCCTTGTCCCAACAGAAAGCAATAAACGCCAGAAGGATTCCTCCCTGCTGCCACTGGAATGTATTACCACTGAATGTATTCCTTCCCAGGGGAATAATCCTTCTAACCCACCCATCCACCACATTGTTGTAATTAATTAATTGCTGGGAGTGTGATTCCGTTGTTACCTGAGTGTGGGTGTCGTTGGCTGCGGAAGAGGAAGGAAGGTGTTGGTTGTGTGTCTGGAGATGGAGTGGGAGCAGGGCGTGTCGAGAGAAAGGAAACCCAACTCCAGTTGGCTTTCTCCAGCCATCCAACGCATGTCTTTCCTCAACTGGACAAAATGCTCTCCTTGGCTCCTCCTCTCTCCAGCAAGAAGCACAAGAGGGAGGAACCACCCACGCAACGACGAATCAAAAGACACACGAACAAGGAAGAGAAAGAGGGAGAAAGTGAGAGAAGAATGTGAACTCATTTCTCTTGGATGAGTTAGTGGAGACAATGGTGGATTGCCAGGAAATCAGATGTGGATGGCCAGTGCCAATAGAAGCATTGCAGGGACACTGTGGATGGGTGCTTTGTGCCACTTGTATGTTAATGAGTCTTGCCCTGTGTTTGATTTGTTGTGTTTCCCCTTGCCTTTCTAATCAAAAGATTCCTCAACTCCCCTTCCACTCCCTCATGGAGAAAATCGAAATTTAATTTCCGTCCTGCCTCCGCATTCCAAAGGAACATTCATAACAAACAAATCCCCACCACCCCATCGGTTCAGGGGAGGATGAACTCTGGCCTTTCCTAATGTGGCTTCATTCCAGGGGAAACTCCTCCACGTCCGCCTTTTCTTGTCCAGCAACCCAAGGACGCATGTGGAGTGACATACTTTCATGACTCGCACCCACACACTCGCTTATCTTAATGGAAGCACAAACGGATGGAACTTATAGAGATGCTGACGTCTTTCCACTAAGTGCCACTTAGAGGAAACAGATAAAGGTGCTTATAAATGACCCCTCAGGCTGCCCACCGCCATCACTTTCACTCATCCCTTGGCCCAGGTCAACCAACATGACACTCCAAACAGCGTCCTTCCTCCTCGCATCACTCGCACTCGTCCTCACCCTCTCCCTCGCCAACGAAACAACGACCAGGAAAACGAATGGTCACAACAGCCCCACCTCAGCTATGCCGCAATTAAAGAAGCATCGCGTACCACCAAATTATGATCCATCACGACACAGACGGGTGGAACTTCCGCAGAAGGAAAGCGCCGAAGGAGACTCGGGGAGGATAAGCAGCAGCGAGCCAGACTGGGAATACGTTTGCTACGTTCTCTGTGGGCACGGTGAAGGGGGATTGGTAAGCACATTCATTCCACCAACCTACTACTGCATTTTGATTGACTTTTATTGTTTCTTCAGGCCTGTGACTGTGACTTAATGCCCGTAGGTTAACAGTCTTAAAATCTTATGATCAAGCCGAGGGACTGGAGGGAGAGTGTGAGGGTTCTTGTACTTGTACATTGTTCTTTGTAATTGGGGATTAAAACCATTCTACTTATTCTATAAACCACAGTCTCCAGTCTCTTTTATTCTGGGGAATCCCAGATAGCTCATTAGAAGGGATGAAGGGATGAAAAGAAAAAGGAAGCACCCAACAATGACACCCAATCAGTCACCAGTAAGCAACAATAGGCAACAATAGAAGAGAATGGAGGACAATGGACATTCATTAGGCTCCTCCAGGGACACTCCAGCAAAGGTGACCTTGGAGGAGGCAAGGGTGGAGTATGGCAGCGGCAGACGCGGTTCAGTATCCAACATCACTTCCAGAAGAGGAGACATTTTTAGTTAAGCATTCCACCCCAATCACAATTCAATAAAGGAATTACGAAAGGAATGAATCAACTGTATCTTCTTCTCGTCCCTCTCTTTTTGGCACCCACGCAGACCCAAGGTACCCTTCAGCAACACACACTGTCCCTTAAAGTCATCCTGGTTTCCTTGTGTTCCAGACATTCTTTTTGATGAGGACAGAGGGACCGAGTCCTGGAATGGGGACAGCAGTAGAAGTCAGGGAGGGTTCGTGTCTTCTGGACAGAGCAGTATCACACAAACACGGCCGAGAGCAGAAGGGCCCTTCGGACGGCCAAGACCCGACTGTCGTGGGGTGAGCTACAGAGAAGGGTTCTGCATGGAGTTGAGTGAATGCGACCCCTTGAGCGAACTGGTCAGGAGATACGGGACACGAGCTCAGAGAGTCCTCAGACAATCAATCTGCGGATACAGGGGATGGACTCCTCTCGTCTGTTGTCCAGAATACATAACGCGCAGCCAACAAACAAGGCTCCCCACACCTAACCCCACAACCGAAGTTCCTTTCCACTGGACAACCACAAGGACCACCACGACAAGGACCACCACGACAAGGACAACCATAAGCACCACTACCAAGAAGCCCTTGGTTTCGGCTATACTTTCACCCACAGGAGATAACACGGACATCCTTACTGGATGTGGATTTAGCAACGCATCACACCCTCGAATCGTTGGAGGCCAGGAAGCAACGAAAGGTAAAGCAGAACATATATTCTCGCGATGCCCCTTAAAATTCAAATGCTCTTCTGCAGGGGGCTACCCGTGGATGGCAGCGATGGGCTACAAGGACCCTTCTTCCGGGCAAATCAGCTTTCTCTGTGCTGGGTCCCTCATAACGTCCAAACACATCCTCACCGCAGCACACTGCGCAAGCAACAGGGAGGATCTGTAATGCAAAAAGCACTCTGCTTCTTTGGATTTAATAATTTTATTCTTTCCCTAATTTGCATTTTTCCAGGGTACTTGTGAGACTGGGTGACCATGACATTTACTCTGATGGAGATGGACTGCGAGGGCTGGACGTCCGGATCCAAGCAATAAAACTCCATCCGCTTTACAATACAACGACACACAAAAATGACCTGGCAATCCTAACGCTACAGGAAACAGTACCACTCTCAAGTTAGCAAATCATTTTCAACCAAGTGACCTTGTCTCACCACCTCCTTTCCTTCATAGGTCAAATTCACCCGATCTGTCTCCCTTTGAGTGTTGCTCTCCGGAGCAGTAGCTTCACAGGGAAGACCCCATATGTCGCCGGTTGGGGAGCAATAAGTTTCAGTAAGTTAGGCCAGTAAGACCTACGACCCCTTTCCTTGGGTAGATCAACCTAAATGCTCTCTTCTAGATGGACCGGCCAGTGCTGTCCTTCGTGAGACACAACTCCCTGTAGTCCCTGATGATGAATGCCAAGAAAAATATGCTCGTTTCAAAAACATACAATTGGACCACACCAACATTTGTGCTGGTAAACACACTTCCAGTGAATGTCCACATTTTCACTCTCTTCTTGCAGGAGTGCAGAGGGGTGGACGAGACACTTGCCAGGGCGACAGTGGAGGTAGGACAGTCCAATTCCAATTCCCAGCACTGCCCGTCCCTTGACCTTATTCTATTTTAGGGCCCTTAATGCAACCTTTCGATTCCACGCAGTACTTCCAAATTGGTGTAGTCAGCTTCGGGTTCAAGTGTGCGGAGCCTGGATACCCAGGAGTCTACACAAGGTAAGGGATGGAGGACTTGAGGGTAGAGGTTGACTTGTCCTCGTCCTCTTCCAGGGTGACAGCCTACATGGACTGGATAACGTCGGAGACGGGAAATTCCACGTAAAGCATCCAACTTTATTAAACTGAAGGGGGTTAGTGAAGTACTATGCAAGTGGAATTAAATCATGGAAATTAGGAATGAAAGTGTTGTGGTCATTAACTCCTTTCAACTGGACTTGGCTCTCTCGAGTCTCCTTCTATTCTGCTCAGCCATTCATGACTGCACGGACGAATTCTTCGTAACTGACATTCCCTTGGGAGTCCTCGTGTCCAGTTACCAACTGTTCCACCTCCTCATCAGACAGCTTCTCGCCTAAAAGAACCAATAGAGTTAGCTTAATTTATAAGAATTTTTTAATTTGATTTGTACCGAGTGTGGTGAGGAGGTGTCTCAATTCGGCAGATGAGATGTACCCATTCCCGTCCTTGTCAAAGTGCCTCATGTCCCTCGATAAAGTCCTCTGCCGTGTCTGTGCTCTTGTTCTTGGAAATGGCCGAATACATTGGCAAAAATACTTCGAAACTAATCCTCTCCTCTGGAAAACGAAAGGGCAGGTGAACTAAATTTGGCTGGCCATGGATTTTTTTGCACTCCACTCACCTTGTCGATGACTCTGTGTCAGTTTCTTGACCTCTGCCTCTGTTGGGTTTTGACCCATGGCCCGCAAAACGTCACCGACCTTTTTATTTAAATAAGTATTACCAGCTGGTATCATGGAGGGTATTGTTCCTGTCTGACCTGATTGACTTGGATCTTCCCATCGCCTCTGTTGTCAAACAACTGGAACGTTTCCTGGAACTCTTCCTCGTTGTATGAGCCCTACAAGTCAAATTACATTAGGAAATTGAGGTTGATGAAGAGATTGATGATTGGACTAAAAGGCCTTCCCTTTACCATCATTGTTAGAGTGGGAGTGACGACCAAAGGATCGAAACGAGAGAGAGACCACACCCAAGACCCAAGTACACTGTTGAATCAAGGAAATCAATTCAATTAGTAATTAGTACTTGTAAATGATGAGTTGATGAGTACGCTTGGGATTGGAATTATACCTGAAAACTAACACAAAGTCAACAATCCCGAAGATGACTGATGACTAAGAATTCAGTGAATTTCAGTTGACTGTCAAGTGAGGAAGGAGAGAGAGGGCCAATTGGAATTTCACTTCCTCCTGTTCTGAAGGAAGAACATGTTCTCAAGGACACAAGGGACGAGGAACAGGTCAGAAGTCTTCAAAATAGGCAAACCACACTTACGATTAATTGACAATTAGCTCACGTCTAATAGAAAGACGACGTGGAGTAAGGTCGCACAACAAGAAATACGACCAGCATCTTGACCTTCTGTCGCTTTTTTTTTCAGTAAATGATCTCTTTGCATTCGATGGTTTTAACTGAAGAGACTTATAAGAATTTATGATTTTAATGGAACCAACTAAAGATCGTGTGTATCAAATGTTAAATCCATTTAATAAGATGTACACTGCCTTGGGCTTGCTTGAACCAAAATTGTTTTTCGTAATGTAATTCTCATTTATTTAAACGCAATTTATAGGTCTATTTGCGAGCCCGCACCTCCTTCCATTCATCCAATTTATCATGTAGGACAGTTTGCAAGCTTTGCTAAAAATCCAATTAATGCTACTAAACTAATTCCATTGTTTTAGAATCTTGAGCTGACCAGCTTCTCGAATATGTCGTGAGGTTGGTTATTCCGTGGACTCCGGACTCTGTGTGGGCCGCATGCGTTGGTGAACCTGTTGTTCTGCACAGCCATTCACTTCAATCACCTTTTATGGGCAATTTAGAAACTGGTGAGGGAGGTGGGTGGGCGGGGTATGAAAGTGGATGGAGAACAGGTTCTAAAGGTCGACCTGGACGATAATAACGAACAGCGGAACTAGTGGTCCGGCATCGTCGCGGGTTCATTTCCGAGGTGGATGGGTCATGGGATAATCGGTAAAGCTTTATTTCATTTTAACAAATCTATAATTCTCTCTAACCTTGTTTAATATATTTTAGATTCGAGAGCTGTGACCAGAATTGCCCCTGGGGGGTCATCTCGGAGTTGCAAAGAGTCCTAACAGAATCGGTAAGGCTTGATTTTGAAAAAATTATATGCTAGTCTTTTCGTTAATATTTTTCGGTGAGGCTTTATTTATTTTCAAAAATTACATCCAGGAGTATAATTTTCTGTAATATTTTTTAGATTCGAGAATTGAAGGCTTAGGTTATACTTAGGGCCACATGACCCTTTTACTATTGTGCGTCATCTCGAACGCAGCGCGTGTAAATCACTCCTCCTCACCATCAAGACACAAATTTATTGTGTAAATCAGTAATTTAGAGTTTTCTAGGAGGAACTAGTTTTCCGATTAAATAATTTATGGTATCGTAATCCCTCATCCGCTTTGTTAAAACGAACCGCAGCAGGATGCTAAGACCCATGGGCCTACAATATAAAACTTTGGTCTGTGGATATGGGGTTTAGCAGCCTACTCGACTAATTTAATTAATTCACTTGCAGTCTCTTGTTGACCTTGTAGCTAAGGCCTGCGACTACACATCCGCATCCGTTCTGAATATTTTATAAATCCTCATATGTCATATTCTTCCGCAGCCGCTCACCCCGCACCCTGTTTCGGGACGACACGGGACGAGAACCTGTTATTGATTTACATGTTAGCCTTTGAATGAGAGTGAATGGCTGGGCATTAGAGGTGACATGACACAATTTCCAGTGACTAATGCACACTAACTGTTGTTTGTGCTGGACATGGAACTACTTGATTGTCGTTTGTTAATTTAACCTTGTTTTGGTCTGCCTTAAGTGGAGGTGAGTTGAAATGTCCACATTTGGCTGTACATCCTATGGGGGCTCGTTTACTCTCATGTGTCTCAGAGTCAGACACAACAACATTTGGCATTTGTCATATGATTTATGATTTATTCAAAGCAAATTAATTGTTTCCACAAGTTTTAATTGCAAGTCAATTAGTCTATCGTCCTCATCAGTGATGGAGTTTTTCTATCAAGTGAAGCAGAGTCAACAGCCAAGGCCACTCAACAGGTAATCCAAAGACAATCTTACAATATTCAGTTACTTTTTCTAATAATCCATGTCATATTTCTTCCAGGGTCTTGGACATACACAGTCCGGTCGCCGCAGTGTCCGTCAAGAACTTGGTCGCATTCACGGCGTGTACGGATCTCTCAAGCAAACCGATAGGAAAGAGGCACAAAGACACGCAATTAGGCTCAAATGTCTACGTTGCAGATCTCAATACACCCTGGAATACGCATCTGTAAGCCATGGAAACAAACCGGAAAGCGACTGTTCAAGCTTATTATTTTTCTTGTACTGACAGGGTAAAGAGGAAGGACACCTCAGTCACTCATCTCCATTGGGACACTTCGGGCGTTCAGCTGCTCGTTGGAACGGAGGACGGGGAAGTCGAAGTCTACGGCATGGTCGAAGAACTCCTAAACAAGTGGACTGTTCTCTACGGAGGAGAATTCCGTGGGGAACCTATACTCACGTCATGTTGGCTCAGTGCACAGAGACATGTACGCAAGGATCTCCTCGTCGTCTGTATCTAACAAGAAATTGTTCTTACTAATAATATTATTATCTAATTGACTAGGTGAGCTTGATTCCTGACAAAACAGAGAGCAGTCTCTACAGTGAAAAGTATGATGTTCGAGTCATTCGACGAGGAAAGGGCCTAAACAAAACCATTGAAGGGGCTCTTCTTCTCACTGCCACTGGACTCCTCACCGTTCTCATCAGATCTCCAGAAAATGCAAGCAAGGCCATCACTGCAGTGGAAAAGATGATCCCACTTAGATCAGAAGTTCTGTTTGGGGACATGGCCTACGGGCAAGGTGAGAGAAACGATAAACAGGGAAGGATACAGAAGGCTGCAGCAGTGTCTTGATGCTCTTTGCAGGCAATGAGATTGTGGTTGCTTGTTCTTCTGCCAATGTGAATCATCCAATCAAAGTGAGCCGAGCTAACGTGTCTCTTGTCGGATCCCTTCGTGACAAGGCAGAAATCATCGTACATGCTGGCCATTCTCTCTTCCTCCCTCCCCTAAAAGGTACCTCAGATTGAGATTATTGTCAAACACAAGCCAAATAGAGTATTCCTCTTATTTCCAGATTACTCAATTTGTGGGCTGAAGTTTCTCAATAGGATCCGCACAGAGTCTCTGTTGGTGGCACTTCGAAACGAAGAGAGCCCTTCGAGTCATCTATATTTATACGAATTGGTCTCACAACCAACGCAACTCAAAGCTCGCTTCCAGCCAACCAATGGAAGCGGAGGAGATGCACACACTTCCGTAAGCATTAAAAGCTCACAAGACACTTCGTACTATAGATTAGTCCATCTGCAATCTAAAGACTTTGTTTGCAGTCGTGGCAGCAGACGCACTCCATCTCCTTCCCATCTCCGATAGCAAGTTTATCCACTCTTGGCATCCCCATCGCTTCTCCTCCGACTGGCTCTCCCCTCACCCAAACCCAGCAATTGAGCAACATCTCAAGCGTCGCACAGCCCCTGCTCGCTCTTTCTTTTTCCAGTGGGGAACTCCAAATCCTCCATGCGGAGAACTTTAGTCAGGTATGTCAATGGAAGTTTATTAATTGTTTGTGTGTTATGGACAGTGCTTGTTGAGGACTGAAGTGTAGAAGGCACGCATGGGCTCCATACAGTGACAGCTCTTGATGTGGTCGGAGTTACTCGACTCTCTCAGCCATTCCTCCACCCTTCCTGATCGCTGGATCGTTTCTTCAATGTTAAATGACGAGATGAGTATGTTGAGGACTGCGATGAGGAAGACTTGGGCTGTGATGATGTTGTTGAGCGTCTCTGCTTTCGAATCGGGACTCTCCTCGTTCACTTGGCGCTTCCCCAGTAGCAGCAAGCAGAGTCCGGTGGACACCTAATAAGTAGAGTAGTGGTGTGAGTGGGTACGATTAGATTTTAGTCTTTTTTTAAACGGGCACCGTTTTACCTGGAGAACAATGGAGACTCCGATGAGGATTACCATTAGGTAATAGAAGGGGTGTGCATTTGCCCCAGTGGACCCCAGAGACAGGACATACTTGAGCTGAGCAACATTCGCACTCAGCAACGCCACATCTAGCAGGCCCTGTGTAATCGTCTTCTTCGTCAGGAAAGAATTGAGGCTGGGAACGACCTGTAAATAAAATGGCTCAGAATCCACTTCCTTTGGTTGCTGATTCCCTTACGGCCGTTCCTGAGGCAGCAGGGCCAGTCATAGTGAACAGCGAAGAAACTTTGGTTCAAACTTGGCATTGTGGTTGCTGGACAGAGCTTAAATAGGCCCCTCTCATGACCTCCTTCCGATTCGACCGACTCAACCAACAGAAAATAACTCAGTTTCCAGTGACTCAATGTGCTCCACTTTCATGTGGACCCACAACTTTAAACTTGTCGCAACCGAAGGAATCCCCACTTTCGTAATCAAACCTGGAATCAGCATTAATGTCATGGTCTTTAGATGACCTAACTTCACGTTTCCTCCACAATTTCGCAGACACGCGTCCGTTTGTTATTCCATCTGCAAGATGAGTTACTTTCGCTAAGAGTGAGTGCTTTGTTGATTTCAGATATTTGTGGTTGTTGCTGGTGAGATGGGATCAGTTGGCGCGTGATCAGGATGAAGCTCCGGAAGCCAAGCAAAGAAAAATGGAAGTGGGTGACCCCCCTCGGCCCTTTGTTTTCTTGGACTGGAGCTGGAGTGGCTGCTTACTGCTTGGGATGGACGGGGAGTCGCAGCTCTCCGTCTTCAAGGCTCACCCGCACCTAGACGCCTCCACAGCTACTTCCCTGCTGGAGCTGAGTTTGATGGGGGGCCTTGACCCTTGGGACATCCTCATGTGCCTCCGTCCCTCTCTCGTGGAAAGTGTCACAGACAGGCTGAGTGAAGGGGCCAAAAGACAGCCGCTCCCTGTCCAGGGCCATCACCACACCAGACTCCTCGTCATCAAAGCAGCACTCCATAGGTATAACTCGAGTTGAATCCTAATTGCATGGTTGCAATTTTCGTTAACTTGTGCCTTCTTTCAGATTGGCCTGTGGTGGAGTGACAAGATCTAATGACCAGGCCACACTGCTCACTCTGTAAGAAGAACAATTGCTTGATCCATGGAAAATGTATAATTAATTTTTGCTGCAGTCACCTTGTTGCAGGAGCATTGAAGTCTCTACTTCGACCGCGAAATCTCTCCTCACACGCACAGGGACCTGCAGAAGCTCTTTCAAGTAGGTCAAAACGTCAAAATTGTAGCTTGTTTTTCCACCTTCTTCCATTTCATTCCTTCTGTTTAAATGATTGATAATTGATTTGGATATTTAGATTTGTTGAGCAGCAAAGGCGAGGCCTTGTGTGACGTGGACAAAGTGCTTCTCATCCTGGAGGCAAAAGAGTGAGCAGCAATTAGAGACACTATGCCAAATAACCGTTTCTGAAATTCGTTCATATACGTTGCAGCAAGTTTTTCCGAGATTCGGTCATTTGGCGTAGATTTACTCTCCCACTTGAGCAATGGCTTGCTAATATTGTGTGTTTTGCAGGTACGCCGTAGAACCAGTCGTACTACAGAGTGTACAGCACTTTTTACAGTGGTGTGGTGACTTATCCTTGAAGTTGCTGACCATTCTTCCTGATTTACGGCATTCGCGTACTGCAGGGGTAAAGTTCTTAGGTTTATTCCAGGGGTTATAATTGCTTCCTTTGTCCGTTAACTCCTTTACGACCCGGATCCAATCAACTCCAACACTGTCTCTGTTGATTGCTTTCCTTGTTTTTCTCGTTGGGAGCAATTAATTAAGCAAACAATCTCAGAGGCTCCCAATCAACTCTCCCCAGCAGGAGGCTTTGATTGAATTCTTTTATTTTATAATTTTAGTGGGAGGTGGGCAGAGATGCGAAGGCAGTTGACATCCTGCGGGAGGTAATAGTCCTCATTCGGGTATGGGGACTTATTCGCCCGGCCTGTCTTCCTTCCTTCAGGAAGACTCTAGAATCTTTAGATGTGTTGCCGCTACTCTTCCGATTACTTACAAAACTCTCAGTCACGCCACACGACCCGGATGAGACTCTCATTGGTGAGAAACTAAAATCAGCACCCTGGCTCATGCATCCTTTGTCCCTTCTCACTCACTCTTTCCTCGTATGAGATTGGGATATTTGTGTTTGGATTACGTTAATGAGTCATTTAGTGTAATGGGATGATGAGTTGATAAGAAGGATTTCAATTGGGTGGCATGTGGAAGTGGCTCTGGAGGGAGGGAGTTCCTTCTCTTTTGGCAAGGAACCAAAGACATAGGGAATGCAGAACACAGAGTCCCTTTCCTCCAAGACTCTGTGGTTTTCCCTGATAAAGAAACAACTAATTGTCACCCACTGGAGCCAAGGCAAGAGGAAACACCAACACTCACATTCCCCATCTAATTCCACACAACCACACAATCAACAGGCACTGTTACGCAAGGCAAAGGAACTATAAGGGACACTGACTCATGGGACAAACAGAGAGTCGTAAGGCACTCCTACAATTTCCGATTTTCAATCCCTCCATCTCACGCCCTTGCTTTGTTTAGACCGGAGCTATTTGGACAGGGCGAGTCCCGAGAACCAGCAAATAGTCCCTGTGAAGGACCCCACGGCCTACACCTGGTTCTACGTCTCGATTGGCTTCGCTGGCCTCGTCCTCCTTCTCCTCATACTCGGATGGTTCCTAAACAAGAGACTGGGCACTGGTACTGGTGATGGTCGGAAGGAAAAAGCCCCCCTTCCTCCTTCTCTTGGACCCCTGGAAGGGAACTCTGTTTTTGGGCCAGACTCTCTCCTCCTCTCCCCTGTTCAGCCCAAAGGGGACTCTGCGTACCAGGGCCTAGAGGAGTTTCCTCATCGCTATCCTCCGTCCACTGGAAAGGGAATGACCTTTGGATGCTACGAACAGCAACCCACACACCCTCAACTTAGACAGAACGAATCCCTACTGGAGACCCTGGAGAGGAAGGAGAGGAAATGGAGCCGTGGTGATTCGTTGGTGTACGTGCCTGGGCGACACGAGAGCCTTGACGCCTACTACACTCTGGAGGCAGAGGAGAAGACACCGCTGGAGAAGCAGTTGGAGGACGGGACGCAGTTCCGGACGTACCTCCACCTGGGCACGGGTGCTGAGTCGCATGGACAGTGTTGAAGGGGAGTCGGATGCTTCCACTGCCAAGGGCACCTGACCACACATGCACAAAAAACTATAACATTATGCGAGACCCTCCATTTTTTTTAAATATTAAAGGGCTTTTTAGATTGTCGTCACTTGTTCTTTATTTTAGTTTCATGGTCGGTGGTTTTACAAGTGTTTGCTCTGAGCATCCACCATGCCACACCAATTGAGTCCTCCCCACCCAATCCTCCTGCTAATTTTTGATTCATTGCAGATGAGTGTTTCCTGCTGCCGAGTGAGATCCTGAGTCCGAATGTGAACCCATTCTACGCTAGTCGGAGTGTGGGTGTGTCACTCACTGTCAGCTGGAGCCGCCCTTCGCCCTTGATCTTCTCCTACGACCTTCCCCCCAGCAAGTGGCTCGGCGAGGGAGAGACCAGTCGCCTTGGCGGAGTTTGGATGGACGGCCTGAGACTGCTCTATTTGGGAAAGAAGCCTTCTGGGGTCAAGGCATGCAACAGGTAGGCTAATGAGCCCTGCCCGATTCCCTTTGAGTCTAATGAAAAGTAAACAAGGGTGGAGGAAACCGGGGATTTGTAAGTAATTAATTCCCTGATTCATGGCTAATCTGTGTCCTTATCTTGCAGATGCGGAACTGCCACGCTCATCCACTCTCCACCTCGCTCGCCCGCCAACAAGGCTTGGGACAATCGATGGAACAAAAGTTGTCCCTGTGGGGGGCTCTGGAAAATACCAGCCTCTCTTCCACCCTACAAACCACTGGAAAATGACCCATTCCTCAACTTTTAAAGCAACTTGAAATACAAATACATTATTAGACAATGTAACTGAGAGTGGGCAGAGTATGGCAAAAAGGATCTTCATTTGTCTGAGTGGGTTGGTTGTCGTCATTGGCTGTTTCCGGGACGGGACAAGGGCAAGAAGGGTAATTTATGGAGGGGGTGGAAGTTCCTGTTCGGACTGTCGTGTGAGTCAAGTGGTGTGGTTTAATTGGTCGTAATTGGGATTGAAGTGTTTTGATTGAGAGATAAGGAGAGGCAGATGGGAATGGGGGAGGGGATGGTGGCCTTTTGTGTGTCTCCGGCAGTTGGTTGGTTCTGGACTGACGACTTCCCTCAAAGGAGTCCAGGCAAGGGAGACCACTTGGAGGCAACAGGTGAACTGGAGAAAGTATAAAAGAACAAACTTTCTCCTCTCCCTTTCTCACTCACTCTCAACCCATACAAAGGAAACATTTAGACAAAAGAAGGGTAAGAACTCTCACTTGGGTCAAGGGTCATCCAACTTCTAATTTACACGCAAGGAACCCATTGGAGCCATTCCCTGAGATTGGTCTCTTCCGTAGAGTAATTGGTGGTGGTAATTGGTTGGTGGTAATTGGCTGTAATTGGAGGGAGTGAGGTGGTGAGTTGTAGCAATGGCGATTGCACCACTCCACAGCTATTTCGGTACACTCTCCTGCCCTTGAGTCCCAATTAGGAAGGGATCTCCTGCGGGGAAAGGAAGTTGGAGGGACCCTTGACCCATTTACTCCCCCATTCTCTACTCTAAATGACACTGTTGCCTTATTCTGCAGTGCCATGTCCTTGTCCACTGCTGCTCCTCTTCTTTTCACCATTTTCATCGCACTCGGGACTTTCTCCCAAGGACAAAGTGTCTACACAGGACCACGATACGGAAAAAGGGACCCTGGCGGGGGTAATAAAATATTTGCTCCTCCGTATCCGATCCGTTACCTTTCATTTGTTCCGCAGAGTTAGCAGGTCGAGTGCTGCAGCGGAGCAGTGGCCTCAGAAGCATTCAGTCACGATCAGCAGAGCGGCGCTTTTACCCGGGTTTGTTTTTATTATTTCTAGGAGAGTGCTAGAATTATTTTATGAATTTTAATTTGTAGGAACTCGGTTCGGTGGAAAGCGGAGTGGTTGGGACGGGGCGGGTGTTCCTATCCTGCCAGAAGAGGTTCTCAGCCTGGGACAAATCCCTTACCAGTGCATTTACGTATTCTGCAATTTAACTTTATTATTATGTATGCAATGTAATAATTCATCTAATGTATTTAAAGATCCCATTCGTTGGTGTACGCTGCACGAAACCGGAGGAAGAGCCCTGGAACGTCCAGCAAGTAGAGAACCAGCCAGATGAACCCATTGCGGGAAACGAAGGGTCTCCTGTCTCCGAGCCCTGAGGGCCATTTGTGTATTGTTAGCATGTCGCAATGAAATAAAGTAGCGGATTAGTGGGATGAAAGTGAGAGTGGCAATCAGTCTCCGTCCATTGTCAACTGGCAGGCAGCAGAACGAACGGGGGGAGAGGGACTCGGTCCAATTCCCAAACAAACCACTTACTTCCCCACTTCCTCATTCGGAAGGGACTCCCCGTGGAAGGTCAATTCAAGGTCAGCCTTCACTCTATTCTTAGATCAGTCAACACTCGACCTCACACATGAGTGAGATCACCTTCCTTCTCAGTATGCCCCAATGAGGGTGAAAGTAGACTTTCTCTCCGTCCGTCCCTTGTTTGTTTTGTGGTTGCATGGAGGTCATGCTTCAAGGATCCTTCCTCCCTTCTAAGAGGGGGTGAAACTGAGACTTTGTTCTGGATGGATAGTTTGTCATCCCAGCAGAATCTGATGCAAATGAAGAGCAATGAAGCAAAGCACGAGATTAGGAGACAGAGTGGCTGAGGAGACAGTGAGGCAGCAGAGCCAAGGAAGGAAGACATGCATGCACTGTCCCATGCAGACCAGCATTGTCCCACAACCCCCAAATACACAAACAAACCACCTCACAACACTCACTCCAATGTCCACGACACAGTGGACAAGGCAGTGGACACGAGAGGACGGAAGGCAAACTGCAGTCCAACACTGGAGTTAGGGTTCACCCTCCCATGGACAAGAATCTCATCTAAAAGGAACTGAGCCCAAAATATACTTAAGTGCCCCCTCCCTCATCTCAAGGCCCCTCCACTTTCTCCAATGGAGACACTTCCCTCTCTCATTCTCAGTTCCACTTTCCTCATCCTCATGGGCCTCTCACACGGGTTGCAAGGTAAAAGAAACTCAGTTCCATTCCCTTCAGTCGAATGGCCAAGGGTCAGCCAAGGTCATGGGAAAACACTAATTCATGCATTAGTCAACTTTTAGTTTTAGTTTGTTCCCATTCCCACTCAACAACTCAACTCATTTGGATCGATTTCTTTTGCCTTTTGCAGCGGAGAGCCAGCAGGGTTCGTTGGATGCGGACATCGCTGCTGCTCTCCAGAAGAGTCCGCCCAATGGGAGTAGCCAAGTAGTGGTCAGCAGGGACAGAAGGAGCGTCGTCCATCTATTCGATATAATCGAATGCGCAACAGGTTAGCCAATCATTCAATCTAATCTTGGAACATCTTGTTCGTTTTACAATACGAACGTTCTATTTTGTTTGATCGCAGGCTGCAACCCACTCAGCTACAAGGTATATTTTTGTTTGCAGCGGAGCTATGGGTCAAGGGTCTCCTTGAAACAAAATAAAACTCATTGAGGTAGATTGTAGGAAAAAGGGTAAATAAAAACAGTAAGAAAGTTCAATTTTAGTTCATGAACAAAACTATAGTTTTTGTTTCGTTATTTGACAAATCTAAAAATCATTCACAAAGGGTAAGAACAAGGTAAAATATGACATAAATCTCCAGAAATTCCATTTCGGATCAGAGAAGTTGGCATTCTAGAATTAAAAAAAAAGTTTGTACCCTTTTCCCTACCATTTGCTTCGCTGAGACTTCAAGCTCCGCTGCAAACAAAAAGTCTAAAAACTTTGTTTCAAGGGCTACGGGTGTTATTGTGGCTGGCTCGGATCTGGAATCACAGTGGACGCCATAGACAGGTAACAAAGCAACCAATAAACCCGAAAAGTTAACCCATTGATTGAATTTTTGCTAATAGGTGCTGCTTCCAACACGACTTGTGTTACTCTACGGTGGCATGTCCGCCATTCACTTCTTACTTTGTTGGATAAAAAAAAGTTTGTACCCTTTTCCCTACCATTTGCTTCGCTGAGACTTCAAGCTCCGCTGCAAACAAAAAGTCTAAAAACTTTGTTTCAAGGGCTACGGGTGTTACTGTGGCTGGCTCGGATCTGGAATCACAGTGGACGCCATAGACAGGTAACAAAGCAACCAATAAACCCGACAAGTTAACCCATATTGATTGAATTTTTGCTAATAGGTGCTGCTTCCAACACGACTTGTGTTACTCTACGGTGGCATGTCCGCCATTCACTTCTTACTTTGTTGGATACTATTGGCAGTGCAATTATGGAACTCCACAGTGTGGTACTAAACAGCTTTCCACGAATTACGACACAATTCCATTTGTTTCGTTTGTTTTCTTAGTTGCTGACTACCGAGGCTGGAAAGGGATTTGTGGGACTCATTTGTGTGAGTGCGACAGGCGTTTCGCAGAGTGTCTAAGGAAGTACCCATGTCCAACTTCAAGGGCCATTTGCACCACGTCTCCATGGAGGTAAGAGCCTTCCTAACTTCTAAAAACTTGGTCATAAATGGGTATTATTTCATACAGGTTCTGGCAGAATCTAGTGATGCAACCATCTCTCCGTTCCTACGATGCAATCATCTACAAGTAGTACTCAATCCCTTAACTACCTTTCTAGTCATTCGGTCCCTTCAGTCCCTTCGAGTCCCTTGTAGCTGTTCGTAGAATGGAAGAGGTGGAGGCTAACTGAGGAATTAACAATTAACCCCTTCCTATGTAGTTGACCTCACTTGCTTTCTCTTCTTTCTCTCTTTGTAGATTCGCACCTGAGCCAGAGACGCTTTACTACTACCCTTAGAACCCAGTAGATCCTCACTTCCGGTTGGACTAACAGACTCATCATCCACCACAAGTACAAACTTCAAGTCCACTCTAGACTAGAATCCAAGTAGAGACTCAATTTTGTATACTTCCTATTATTTTCATACATCCTAGAGGTTATATTTATTCAATGCCAAATACATTCAAAAACACACTTCAATAAATCGAAAGAAAAGCAGTAATTCAGTATGGTGGACAAAGTTTGGATTTTGAGCGTTAAGGCGCAGGCGTTGGGACACTTGCTAGCATGGAGGTCACCTCTGTGATGTCACCTGCAGCACAGCCCCTTACAAAATCTGTAGTGCTAGTAGTGTGTATATAGTGAGTGAACTTCCACGTGCAAACGCATGCTCAGAAGAACCAGACAGCAGAGGTCATTCACCTCCACACAGTCAGCTGAAAGTGTCTACTCTCAACCACAACATCCAATAGCACTGCAGACGGCCATGACACGAGCAAGGTAAAGGGTATACGGTAGTTGGAATTTGAGAGAGACTCCATTTTCTCAGTTACAGGGACATGTCTTCATTTGTGGACGAGTTGTGCAGCAACTTCACGACGGAAGAAATGGACGCCATGTTGGCCCAACTACCCCGTGTCGTCATCCACCCACGAGACAGGAATTCTTCAGCCGACCCTTCTCTCGCCAATTGGCTGGAGGAAGAAATAACCTACTTCACAGAAAACCCACCAATATCCGTCACAAGTCAACAGCTTGAGGTCAAGGTTGAGGCCACTGTGAGGGTAGAGGAAGTGGAATTCATTCAAAGCGTAGAGGGAGAGGGATGGAAGGAAGGAATGTGCAGCGCGACATTTATCCACCAAGCACTCAAGAGGTCAGTAAATCATCCTGGTGTAAGTGTTGTAAATATTGCTGATTCATTGTGGTTGCTATTCAACAGACAGAAGGAGGCGTACCGGAAGAACCCTTCCATAGGACTTCCGTTTCTACTGTCCGATGCCACTGTGTTCAAAGAATAAGTACTGCACTGCCTCTGGTTTGGCCTATCACGCCAAGTCATTCCACGTTAGCTCCAGCAAGAACATGCAAGTCACTTTATTAGTGCAAGTCACCCTCCAGTCAAACAACAATCCAACCTCTTTTCTTTTCTTTCCAGATTCCAATGTCAGCGTTGCAAAGTAACGTTCTTCACCTCAAGGGGGTACCAGTAATCACGACATCAAGTTCTGCAAAAACAAAATATGCGGGGGAACAACAAGGAAAGCCAAAAGAACTCCGATGGATCTATATCAGAGACCTGGACGGAAGCCAGGGATGAAGTCAAGACTCGTCGTGGAAAGAGACACTCCAGTAACCATCAAACTGGAGTCAATTGCCCTCCCTCCTTCGGAGCACGTATTTTGGGAAGGGTTTGATCTAAGCAGAGTCAAAGTGGAGCCAGTGGATGAGGATAGTAGAATGAAAATCCCTCCGCAAACATTCCATCATAACAAAACCAAGATGGAGTCAGGGCACGGTCCCTTTGTTCCAAGGATCTCTTCTTTTGGAGACATGAAGAAAGCCTGTCCACGTCCTCCTCCAAACGTCCACGTTGGTCATTGCAACTTGTCCCGCGTGAGCATTGGAAAGACCATTCCGAATCAGGATTTTTCCTTTCAGCTACTACGTCGCTTGATGCCAAGGGAAGCATCAAGGGATCAAGGGATTCAAATCAAGGGATTGCCTGAGTCTCCAGTTGAGCATGATCACTCTTACCAATTAAGGGCCCACTGCCAAATATTCCCTTGAGTACCTAGCACGCCTCATCCTCCAGAATCAATCAATCGAAATCCAGATCTTGTCCAGAATTTTCAGCCATCATTCCATAAATTCAACCAATAGCCTAAAGTGACGAGGGGGAGGGGTTGTGATTGGTGCTTTTGCGCAGTTGCTTTCATGCATTCCCTCGGGGAAACTTCCTCCTCTCGCGCACCCACAACCCTCTCCCCTCAACCACTCATCCTTACGTCTCTTAAATTAATTAATTAATTACTTTGAGTTTAATCGGGTTGTGGTCTTTGTGGTGTTGATTAGCGACTATAGTGAGATGCTGGCTTCTGAGATGGAGGATGTGTCACTCCAATCCATACACATGCAACAGGTAATTACCATCCATTTTTGGCTAAATTACTCAACTTTAATTACTAATTACTACCAATTCAAATTGTCATTGTTCCATTCTAGCCTCCTCCCACTCTCATCCCCAAGGGGGACGACGATGATTTCCAAATGGAACAAACCAAATCATTCGGTAACAAAACCTCCAAGATATCCTCTTGTAACATTGACCAACTTTGGACGTGTCTACGCTTTTTCTAGCTAATAACCATCTGACCTTGGCCAACGACTCCAAAACTCGTCCCTTCACACGTCCCTCTCTTCTTGGAAGGTCAATGGGGTATGACCTTATAAAGGCACAGAAGAAACTAAACAAGGAACCCAGCAGCACACAAGCGGAGCAGGGAAAGGGACTCCAGGCAGTCCTTGCTGCAGCAGCTCCACACCAAGATCCTCTCACTCGGAAAACCAAAATGGAAAAGGTAGGCAGAGTGCAAACTGAAAGGAACGATTAACGATCTTACTAATGATAATATGGACAATTCCAGTTTAGAAAGGACTATCCCATTGTGGAGAATGAGTTTGATCGCGAGGCTGCGGAGGACGTCGCTGGAGAACGCCCAAATAGGAAGGCAGGGGGTCGTCGAAAGTGCTCCATCCAGTAAACACGCTTATTCTTTCTTTTTCATAAAACCTTTATTTGGCCAAAGAATTCATCATTTCTCTAACTTTTTCGGCTACATCTCTCATGTCCACAGTCATAGCCAATGACATGATATAGCCAAGCATCTCCTCATCCTTCTGCGCAAACGCAATGTTGGCAGCAGTCTCGTAAGACCTACAGGAGACGCAAAAAAGCATTACATTGACTTCATCTTCAGTTTATTCGTTACCCTGCTTCCACGTAGTACTTGACCTGGAGGTCTTCCTTCACTCGGGGAAGGTACTTGAGGGCCTCATCGGTGCTCCCGAACTGGAGGCAAACCTCAACAAAATCCTAAACAAAAGTAAAAATGGAACTAGTAATGGAATGTCACAGTCAGAAACGGCTCCGTATACTCACCTCGAACCCGCCTGGAATCTTCTTCTGTTTGGACAACTTCTCCAGCTCAGCCCAGTCCCGAGCCTCTCCGATGCATGTGATCCGAATCAACCAGAAACTGAAAGAGATGGAGGAGAGAATAATGAGTGGATTGGAATTTGTGAAGGGAAGGAAGGAAACTCACACTCGTTCTGTGACCTTAAACTCCGTCCGCATCCTCTCTGCTACCTTTACTTCTTTGGTCAGTGTTAGGAGGAGCTTGAGTGTCTCTCGAACAGAGAGGTCGAGGAAGGGCGTGCCAGGGTATTGGACTTCCAGCTGCTGCTGCTGCTTGAGTAGTTTGATCCTCTCTTCGCAGGCAGACGCCATGAAATCCCACTTCCCTTTCCTCCAATCCTTCCCCCCACCAGCAGCCTCGGCCTTCATGTACTTTGAATGAGCAGAGTGGAGGGAAGAGAGGCGACTCTCAAGGCGCTGAAATAAGCGTAAACTGCTCTATACACATTCGGCGTCATTTACCTTAATTTATTTACCTTCTGCTGTTGGCTTTCCTGTATAAAAAGTTCTGCCTGTGAAGGAAAATCATCTTCAATTTCAATCATCGCCCTCGCAGCTTCTGGGTTGCTGATCCTGGAGTAAGTCACGTAGAGAGAATAGGCAGTTGGATGAACACGCACGAGGAGTTGGAA